>CAUYRH010164295.1:0-14889 GCA_963574655.1 Perodicticus potto | reverse complement strand
CAGGAAAGCCACCACCAATATCAAGCAGGTCCCATGTCAAAAACACAACGGGCATCAGAGATTGCCTGCACGAAGGTCTCAGGATCAATATAGCCACTTCCTATGTGGTAGCTGACACCACTGACATCAATATTTAGCTCTTTTGCCCATTCCAAAAGAAGTCTGCTGGTTTTGAGTGTGGCACCAAATTTAACACTGAGTCGACAGACTGCTTTAGAATCATTGGTGGCAATCCACAAAACCAACTTGGCCTTTGGATGTGCTCTGCCAACTTTCATCAACTCGACTTCACTGTCAAAAGTCATCATCAGGACCCCATTATTGGCAGCGTACTTAATTTGAGATGCTTGTTTACAAGGATTTGCATAGATAATCCTCTCTGGAGGCACCCTGAGACTTTGCATCAATTGTATTTCAGCGTTCTAGCACAGTCAAATCCTGTCCCAGTGGCAGCGAGGGTCTTCACAATGGCTCTACTGTCATTACATTTGACACGAGGAAGAGCTTTTAGCTATCTTCAGTGTTTCTCCAGAACATCTCCAAGGTCTGATACATAGAAGGCATCCTTATCATCAGAAGAGGAAACTTCATTGATTTTTTGGTCCAGAATGTCCTTGGCAGTAAAACCTTCATCAAGCAAGTAGCAGTCAAACTCTTCATTACTAATGTTGTTCATGGTTTCTTGATGTTTCTTTGAAAAATTAAGAGATGGAACTTAAATAAATAATTCCAGCTTCTCACAAAGGCAATTCTGAATCCCACTGCATGTGTCCTTGGAGCAACAATGGAAATGTTCTTAAAGCATCCGGGCGCCGCAGGCCAGCCCCATGGAGAAGTGGGAAAGCCGCTGCCCGCCCAGAGCCGGAGCCGGAGCCGCAGGAGTGCTAGGCTGCCCCTGCCGCACCCACACCCATCAGTGCCTGGCTCCCGCCTGCTGGAGTCACCGGCCCGAGGTGGCGCCAGAGCAGTTGGCAGAGGGGCAGCTGGGGCAGCGACTTCAGGCACTGACTTCCACATTCTCAATGTCAATAGAAAAGGGGTTATGGAAAAGCTGAATGTCCTGTTCATGGAGATGGAGCTCTTTAAATCTAAATAGGAACTCCTTTTGCAACTTTTCCAGTGAATCCACACATGTTTTTTTGGGGAATGCAACCAATGGTTTTTCCGCTGACAGATTTTGTGGGCCCAGATGAGTCTGCTGCTAAACAGGACAGGCAGTGAAGGCAAAAACACCCCGCGGGCCGGATAAATGTCCTGGGGGGGGCGGGGCGCGCATATGTCCCGCAGGCCATAGTTTGAGGACCCCTGCATTAAAGGATACAAGGGCAGATTATGTGTATTAACTGTCTGCGGTGGTGGCATGACCATGAAGGACTGTGGAAGAGAAATGTGTGGATGTATTGTCTCGTTATTGTCACCATCACTGCAGCACCCTTTCAGGCACTCCAAATGGACCAGGAAGACAGTCGAAGCCCAGCCTCTCTTGCCCAAGTCACTCCTGCTCCGCTGGGTTCATTTCACACATCCCCTCGAAGGTACTAAACAGAAATGTATTTTCTAAGTGCTGCCTTCTCACCCAGAAGCACTCTTTGTCTGTTAAATAATAGCATGGGAGAGTCTAATACTTTCAGAATAAGACTTCCTTTAGTCCACAACTTAAGAGTTTCCAAAAATAAAACACTGGCTATGTTTATAAATCTATTTCAAAGGATCTGGATAATTAGTTATTAGTCACAGCATGCTTATGGAGGAAAGCGGTGGAGTATTACATCAGGTCATTGTTAGCAAATGCCTATTTGAGCATCTTCTGTATGCCCACTTCTGTGCTATGCATTGTATAAAAAGAAAGTTTAAAAGGATGGCAAGCCCTGAATTTTTCACTTTAAAATGGTTAATTTTATATGATGTGACTTTTACCTAAAAAGAAAAAAAAAAAAGAAAGAAAGAAAGAAAAAAGAATTGGACGACTAGCAACTTCCCTCAAATCTCAAGAAGCTTATGTTTACAGTCTGATCTAGATGACAAGACTCACGTTCATTCATCAGACACATAATACATACTTATGTAAGGAGTGTGTATTTCGTTTTGGAAATACCGGAAATACCAAGAAATATACAAATAAAGAAAAGTATCTTAAGGTGATGTACTAAATTATGTTTTTGTACCAATAATGAATATCTAGAGTTACTGGAGAAGAGAGGAGTGCTTTTTGGAGGCAGCAGAACTGTTCCATGAAAGAAAATATTATGATTATAAATCAAAATAAATTTTTTTTAAAAAAGAGAGCTTTTAGACAGAAAGAATTTTAAAAGCCCTCATAGTGACCCTCATTAGGAAGAGCATGTTTAACCAGAACAGTTTCCAGAAGAGAAACATCAAGAAGGTGAGGGATTTTTGAGGATTGTTTGAAGAAATTGGTCATGTATCATTTGGAGATGAAAACACATGGTCACCATGTACAAATATTTAGAGATTAACAAATTTTCAAAAAGGGCAGAATTAAGGCCAATGAACAATTATTATAGAGATTCCAACTTTACCTGTATTCAAGAAAGAATTTTCTGACAAAATGAGTAAAAATGGAATGTGCTTCTGTATGTTTCCCACTACTGGAGGTGTTAAAATTGCTCCTGAATGATGGTTTGTATGGAACATTGGTTACCAGATGCAGGATTATACATCATCATCATTATTATTATTATTATTTTAGACAGAGTCTCACCATGTTGCCCTTGGAACAGTGTCATGGTGTCACAGCTCACACGACCTCAAACTCTTGGGCTTAAGCGATTCTCTTGCCTCAGCCTCCAAAGTAGCTGGGACTACAGGCACCTGCCACAATGTCCAGCTTTTTTTGTTGCTGTTCTTATTGTTGTCATTGTTATTTAGGAGGCCCTGGCCGGGTCCAAAGCCACTAGCCCCGGTGCGTGTGGCTGGCGTCCTAACCACTAAGTTACAGATGCCAAGCCAGGATTATACTTTCTAAGGTCATTGTCAGTGTTGAGTTTCAAAGAGAGGAAGAAAATACAAGAGGATATAAGAGAGATCAAAGATAGTCTTTAGTTTCTCCAGTCTGATCTGGAAGAAAAAGACAGCTAGTATAGATCCTACGCAGGAGAGGGGCATGATAAAAGTTATATCTGAAGGCAGTTCTAGAAGAAGCATTTGGAATGGAAAGAAAAAGAAAGACTGGAACACAGAAGTCAGAAGAAATGAGGCCGCGGCAGTAATTTAGCTGTGAGGCAAACAGGGTCTGGATTTGACCAATAGGAATAAGAAGGAAATGGCATAATCCATCACACAATAAAAGATGTTAGGATTTAGTCATTACTTACAGGAGATGGAGTAATGGGATAAACTTATTTAGCATAGTGGAACTAAAAGGATATCAAGAAACTCAGGTGTTATATCCAATAGGGAATTGGAGATGTGGTACTAGAGATCAGGTGACAAACTGAAGATGGAGAAAAAGACTTGAGATTTATTGGAATAAAGCTGATGGCTGAAGCTGTATAACAGAAGAGCTCCTTAAGGAAGAAAATAAGAAAAGTGAAGATTAAGGTCTAAAATAAATCTTAGGAAAGAACATGTGTTGGGGATTCTGAGGTGGAAGAAAAGATGGAAAAGTTAAGGTGGAAGAGATTTGAGGAGCAGAAGATCCGACAATGGGGGGCCAAGAAAGCAATAAATGAAAGATACCCATGAAGGGGGACCCCTCCACCAAACACAGCTGTTCTCAAGTTCACAGTCTAATGTCCCAAGATCACCAGGAGCAGAAGTAGTTTATGGTGGAGAAGCCACCCACTTGGCACTCCTCAGTAGCTCTGCTTCCTTTAGAGTTGTGGTCCACTCTGACCACTTCATGTTATACAACCGTAAAATACAGGTTTTTAAAGGTTCCTTCTCTCTCTCAATAACCTACAGTCTGAGTTATAAATCTGGGGGACCCAAGCATAAGCAAGACGGTCCTGAGCTAGACTACACCACATCCTCCATTTAATAGAACCATTTTATCAGGTTACTGTACAAAATGACCAATTTAAGAAGTTACAAAATCACCTTTAACACAGGAGGCAAAGCAAGGACAGAAAAAGTCCTGAAGGAGGAAGTTTTGCCTTCCGGATGGCTCTCTCTGCCATGTGAGGACACAGTGAGGGGTGGGCTCTACAGGCAGGGGAGAAAGGCCTCACCAGAAACCAGCTTTGCTGCACCTTGGTCACGGATGTCCAGCCTAGAGAATTGTGAGAAAATAAATTTCTGCTGTTTGAGCAGCCCAAGGTGTGGCATTATGCATGTAGCCCAGGCTGACTGACATGGGTCACGGGTCTTCTTCATTATCTTGCTTCTGCTCCCTGGCCAATAAGCTGGGCATTGTTTATTACAGTAGGACCTCTGTAAGTCGACCGCGCAAGGGACTGTAACAAACTGGTCGACATACAGGGGTGGCTAACATACTGTCCTGATACGTACATGTGGTGCAGGTCCGGTCTGTGAAAATCAGCTTAACTTAGAAAGATGGTGACTGTAGGGAGGTGGTCAAGTATGGAGGGTCTCCCCTGTTTTGTAATCACGCATCAAGACTAATCCAACATTTATTGGAAGTTTTCCTAACAGAGAAACCCAGACTGCAAGCACCCCAATGTATGCGTTTATTAAAATGATTTTTCAACTTTGCCAGTAAATTGAAAGTACACCCAAAAGAAAGTCACAAGGAATAATAGAAAATACTCAGGCTTTTTTTTTTTTTTTTTAAGACAGAGTCTCACTATGTTGCCCTCAAAAGAAAGTCACAAGGAATAATAGAAAATACTCAGGCTTTTTTTTTTTTTTTAAAGACAGAGTCTCACTATGTTGCCCTCAGTAGAGTGCCGTCGCGTCACAGCTCACAGCAACCTCAAACTCTTGGGCTTAAGTGATTCTCTTGACTCAGCCTCCCAAGTAGCTGGGACTACAGGTGCCCGCCACAACACCCGGCTATTTCAGCTATTTCTTTTGTTGTTGTTGTGGTGGTGATAGTCATCACTGTTGTTTGGCAGGCCCAGGCTGGGTTCAAATCCGCCAGCTCTGGTGTATGTGACTGGCACCCTAGCTGCTGAGCTATAGGCAGAGAGCCAGAAAATACTCAGTTTTTGAAGAAAATTTTATTTTAGAACTACCTCTTGCACGGTGGCCTCGCACAGAGGAAGAACAGACAGACACATGGCTGTTAACTTAAGGAATTTCAGAAAGCCTCCTCTCCTACTTGAACTTGGCCAGGTGTGTGTCTGTTTCCTCATCTAAGAAATGGGGATAATGATAGTACATCTGCCACAGGATTGTTGAGAGGTAAAGACGTTAGGACAGCACCTGGCGCAAAGCACTCTACAAACATTAGCAATTATTTACTACTACTGTGGCTGCTGTTGTTGTTATATACTAAAAGGGCTCCCCAGTGAAGTATCAGATCAGCCTTCCTGGCTTGCCCAGGACTGACCTGTTTCCTAGGACCCAGGACAGTCCCAGGCAAACCCTGATGGCTGGTCACCCTATAGGGCCTCAAATTCTTACATCACTCACCCCACTGACAGTTGTTACTGTGACGGAGTGTGGGTGGCTGGGTGTACTTTAAGCCATCAGCATTCCTTAACACTTTACAGTGAGATCATCAGCCTAGCTGGCGGAATTCTGAGAACATGAGCCACACAACAGATAAGTTCTGACTGGCAACCAGTATCATCAGAACTTATCTGAAAAAGAAGAATTTCGGGTGTGTCCTGGCCAGCCAAAGGCTCCGGCAGGGCATGAAGTATCTGGCACAGGAAGGTGGTAAAAGGGGGCTGGCATCCACACCAGGATGAGAGAAAGAAAGAAGGAAACCACCCTCAGGCAGAGGGTACCTTCCCAGAGTTGTCAGGGTCTTTTCTGCAGACCCTTATGGAAAGAATATTATGACTCTGAAGGACTGTGGGGATTCTGAGTCTTTCTGAAAACAAAATCTGAATAAATCCTGGTGCCCTGTGCCACAAATCCTGGTGTGACATGTGCTCACAGCCTGAGATTTGAGTTCAGTCCAATCCCCTAAGGAGAGACACCGGATGAAAAACATTCTGCGTATGGTCCATGTAAAAAAAAAGAACAGTCATCAGAGAAAGCAACCCAGCTGAAAAGAAGGGATTAAAGCAGCTCTCCAAAGAGCCCTCTGCAGCCTGCAGCAGGTACTGCATTATCCTGGTAGCGTTATCCTGGCCCTCAGGTCAGCCAGGTGGAAAACAACAGGGACAGAGCCATATGGGGTGGAAGTCTGGGGCGGGCTGCCTTTCCAGGTCTTCCGCTCAGTAAACCTGCAAGATCGTACTTCTGGGACTGCAGAGAGCAAAGGAGAATCACCTGGAGTCCTTATTAAAGACTATGCTCCCTACTGCCCCCAGTGGTTCCTAAGTGGGTTTCCAGAAACTGCGTTCCAAACCAGAGCGGCCTATGGGTCCCACTTTGACAATCCCTGTTGTAGAAATTGTGGCTCATACATAGACTGAATAACTTTAGAACCAGATCCCAAGGGGCCTGAGAACGTCGTATATGCACTTTTAAAAGCACTTCTGGAAATGCTTACAGCAGGGCTCCCTTGGTAAGGAGAAGGTACTTAGATTTGCAAAAAGCTATGAGGTCGTCTGGGTCCAGCTTCAAGGCTTCCAACTGGGAACAGGCACTGCCAGCTCCACTCGCTTCCTCTGAGCCCACGCAGCACTTTCTGCAGGCACCTGCCCCAACCTGGAGCCCAGTGGAGAGAGACAGATGAGATCAGATTTTAATCACTATTATGAGAATGTTAATTTGTTGGCTGACTAGTCATTGGGTTACAAAAACAAGCAGCAGTAGCCTTAAACGGGAAAGAAAAGGCAAATCAGAGTGCAGAAGTGGCATATTGAGGAGTCTTTTCTTGGCTGTGGCTGCTGGCGGTAGGTGAGGGCATTCTGACGCTCCACGGGGAGCTCAGGCCTCCGTGAGGCCAATGACTCATTTGGCGGCTTTCTGGGGCTTTCAGTTTTTTTGGCACACAGTGAGCAATGTGGGTACAAATGATAGTGTCATTAGTGCATTTATTGCATTTGGATTGGTTACTTAAAAATCCCTTATGAGAAAGTAGGAATGGACCTGGTTTCATTTTTTTCTTAGAGTCCTGCATTTTGAAAGTTTTTCTAGCTCAAATGCAGCATTTCTAGGCGAGCCTTTCAGTTCAGCCACACTCAGAAGGTATCCCCTAGCAAACGTGCAAATTAGGTACAGGTGCCAAGTAAGCAAAGGGTAGAAGACAGCCACTCCCACTTCAGTCTTGAATGTTCCTTTATGTACTTTAACCCAAAGGTCCTAAAACAGTCTAACAGGATGGATATAATGGAAGCACTGATTCCCGCCAGGGATTTGGAAAATATTAGCTCCCCTGTAGCCAGCCACAGTGCAGAATCTATGAGGCCTGGGGTGGTTGGGGAGGTATTCATTCAGAGGTTTTGAGCCTTCTGCTTCTCCAGCCTTTTTCCCTCCACCTGTTCAATATGCAAGCACATGGGCCGGGCTCAGTGGCTCACGCCTGTAATCCCAGCACTCTGGGAGGCCCAGGTGGGTGGATGGTCTAAGCTCACAGGTTCGATACCAGCCTGAGCAAGAGCGAGACCTCCTCTCTAAAAATAGCCCGGCATTGTGGTGGGCACCTGTAGTCCCAGCTACTCAGGAGGCTGAGACAAGAAAATCACTTGAGCCCAGGAGTTTGGAGTTGCTGTGAGTTGTGATGCCACAGTACTCTACTGAGGGCAACAAAGTGAAACTCTGTCACAAAAAAAAAAAAAAAAAAAAAAACCATGCAAGCACACGTTTCAATGTCTTAAAGTAAAAAGTGTGAGGTATGTAGCAGTACATTTGTTTGAAGCTAGGCTTCTAGCTACTTTCTACATTCCCCTTCCGTTTGTGCTTTTTTGTCTTTTTTCTTTACCTCTCCTGCTTTCTTCTTTCCTTCTCCCCATCTCCTATTCTTCCTCTTTCTTCCTCCTTCTTTTGTCCCCCTCCTTCCCTTCATTCTTTTCTTCCTTCAATGAACATATGCTTGATTCCTCTTACCTTCCAGCTAACAGGAAAACACAATGAAAAATGTCCATCCCAACCTCAGAGGGCTGCCATTCATTCAGTCAACACCCACTTTGTGAGCAGGGGTTTGAGACCTGTGATGTCCTGCCCTCACCTTCTGGTAAGAGAAGAGAGGAGGAAACAGGGAGCTAAAATACAGAGAAGAGTACCAAAAGTTCTGACCAGGGAATTGTGAGAGGTTCCTGGCAGGAGATGATGTTGAGTCAGTTCTTGAAGGAGATATAAGTTAGCTCTGTAGGCAAACGAGGGCACATATGCAAAGGCAAAAAAGTGTAAAAGAGCACGGCCCCCTTGGCGACCCACAAGTAGGTGATGCAGCTGAAGTATGAAGGAGGGAAGGAGACAATAGGGCTAAAGACCCAGGAAGGGCTGTGGCCACAAGGTCCTGATATGCCAAGGAAAGGAGTCTGCAATGGATTCTGAAGGCCATGTAAGTAAATAACAAGATCATATTTTCTTCTCTAGTCTATTGAAACAGTCTCACTCTGTCGCCCTGGGTAGAGTGCTATGGCATCACAGTTGACAGCAACCTCAAACTCTTGGACTCAAGCGATCCTCCTGCCTCAGAATCCTGAGTAACTGAGACTACAGGCACCTGCCACAATGCCCGACTAGTTTTTTCTATTTTTAGTAGGGTCTCACTTTGGTTCAAGGTGGTCCAAAGTTCCAAGCTCGAGCATTCCGCCCACCTCAGCCTCCCAAAACGCTAGGATTATAGGTGTGAGCCAGAACACCGGGCCAATATTTTAAAAAGATTATTCTGAAAGCAAACCACTGAAGGAAAGGTTTGAAAGGAGACAAGGCCAGAGGGAAAAAAGCCAACAAAGAAGTTATGTCAATAATCCCAGTGGGAAATGGACCCAGGGAGATGTAAGAAAAACTCTGCTCCTGGATATATCTCCCCTTATGTTTATTGATCATATTCATTTCTAGAAGACATCGTAAGGTACACTTTTCATCTTCCAAGATATGTAAACCTTCTGTAGAGGCATTCATATGTCCTTTCCAGTCTTCATGATGTCTGCCCTAAAGATTACTATAAAATCTAATGTTTCAGCCCCTGTGGAAAACCTTTTGGTTATCTCTCAAAAAGTTAAAGAATAACCGTATGACCTAGCCATTCTACTCCATATATCCACAAAATAACTGAAAACAGGTACTCAAACCAATACTTACACCTGAATGTTGCTGCCAGCACTATGAACGATCATCAATACAGCAGAAACAATCCAGATACACATCAACGTATCGGTGTGGCATATCCATACATGGATATCATTCAGCCATAAAAACAGATGTAGGAGTACATACGATCATCTGGGTGAACCCATAAACATCACACTAAGGGAAAGTCAGAAACAAGAGGTCACATCTTGTGTGATTTCACTTATATGAAAAGTCCTGAGCAGACAGATCTGGAGAGACAGAAGGCGGTGGCTGCAAAGGCAGAGGGAGGGAGGGAAGAGGAGTCACTGCTTGGTAGGTCCAGGGTTTTATTGTGGAGTGATAAAAATGCTCTAGAACTGAATAGAGGTAGTGGTTGAAAAACATTCAAAATGCCACCAAATTGTTCACTGTATTCATCGATTGCATTTATCTATGTCAGGTTAGTATGAGAGTCCATGTAATTAGGTTACACTGTTTGCATCTGTCAGGTGAAGTCTGAGGTGTAGTTTGTCCTTCACCCAGGACGTGTGCCACACACCTGTTAGGTGGGGATTTACTGAATCCTCTTCCCCCTCCTTGAATTTAATCGAGTTTATCTCTCACGTGGGCCCATAGTTGTTAATCTACTAGTTTTAATTTAGTAAGTTGTTCACCTTATGAATGGTTAATTTTTGATATGTAAATTTCACCTCAATTTCTAAAAATATTTTAAAAAGAAAAACCCACTTTCACCCTCTCTCTCCAACTCTCTTCCCCCTCTAATGCATCTGCTGATGACTGAAGTGCTATAAGGCTGGTGTTGACCGCTGGAAGGCCTCTGGAACGGCACACAGCCAGCACACCCGCATTTTCCAATTTCTCATAGGGATCTGAAGAGTTCAGAGGAGCCGAGAGGCTCAGAAAGGTCAGCGAGAGTAGGTTTGTGTTTGCTCTTTTGAGAGGTGGAATCTGATAGTTTAAGAAACAGGGATACGTTATAAGGCAGGGCAATAAGATGAGGTTCAGGCAAGAAGAAACCTGGCAAGAATGCTCAGGTCTCCTCGCAGAGACAAGCCCTCAGGCTTCGATGAAAGGAGTCGAGAGAAGCCGGCAGACTGCAGTGCTGGCGTCTCCCACAGATGCGCCTCAGCTTCTCCCCAACAGAAAAGACTAATGAGGAAGCCGGCGCGCTCTGCACAAGGAAGCTGATTAAACCTCCCTCCTCTGGTCTTTGAGAGGGAGGCTTTCTGAGAGACCTTGCCTAGTAAATAAAGCTGCAAAGCATTACTTAAGCACACTGAAAACTGAACGGGGACTTTGTAAGGCGTGGAAAATAGCAATGCATGAAATAAAAAGGCCTAGAAGCTCTGGGCATGAACATGGATTCTGCCACAGACTGTGTCATTTATCCTCTCTACGCTTCAGTTTCCTCATCTGTAAAACAGGGATAGTAACACTTAGCTCAACTGCTCTTCTGAGAATTAAATGATACACACACACACACACACACACCTAGAGTATTCAGAACAGTGCAGAGCACTATTCACATTTTTTTATGACTGATGACCAGAATAAATAATGAAATAAACACTGCAATTGGAATGGCACAAGCCATGTTCTATCTGTCTGGTAGAACACATACAGATCAGCCCTGAAACAGTCCGCAGTTCACAGTAAGCCTTCGATAGACAGTGATGATGATTTGGAAGAGGCAGCTAGAAATTGGATTCCAAGGGTCGTTATTTCTGTAAGACACAGACTACCCTTGGATAGCTCTAACTACAAAGCAGAGAGACAGACAATGCCACACACAGGCTAGAAGAGGTGTTTGTTGGCCCCCCTTTCTGGCGGCCTCCATTTTCTATTATGCCTTTATCACACCCCACCCATGGAGACAGGTGACTTTCAGCTCAGGTTACAAAATGGATCCTGTTTCCCAGACAGTTAAAAGGAATGCACAAAGCAAACATAAATATGCCTAAGGTACATTTAAAACAGACTAATAATTTTCCTTGGAACTCTAGAAGCTCCAAATAAAAGAACCTCAGAAGAAGATAGTCCAGACGTAATGGGCTGTCCCAGAAGGAGATGGGAGAAACTTGTGAGAGGCAATTCAATGCCCGGATTCCTTCATCAGAAAAGAACTGCTATGGGGGTGGGGCGAAGAAGGTCAGCTGAACCAAAAGCTTGTTCAGTGGTGTAGCTGATTCACATTCTGGCACTAGGTCACTCAAAAACATTCGAAACATTTATATTCCTGGGAATAAGGAGAATTTCGGGGAATCGTGCAGAAGGATGAAATTGATTTCTGGCTTGGGTCACTGTTTTGCTAACACAGTCTTCACATGTTCAGAACAGGCAGAACGAATAGATGAATAAGTGAGTGAATGATTTAAGGGAAAAAGACAACAGGTACATTTAGAAGACATGAATATTAGGTAGGGTACCAGAAATGCGATTTTTGCCCTAAATTTAAGAAAATTAGGGACAACTCATCTGTGATGTTCTGTCTTGACACAGGAAATGCACATGAAGCGGTTCAGTCATCGTGAGTGGGAATTCAAAAGGGAAAGGAGGCAGTAATGTGCAACCAACTGTTGCCAGGATTCTTCCAGCGCAAAGGAACTTGTTCTCGGGAGGTAGTGGCAGCCTCCTGCCTACGGGATGGGTCCAACCCAACAGAGCAAGGTCCTCATTCTTGCTAGCCCGCCAATACCTTGCTTATTCCTTCTCTTCATTTAGTCCGCTGCACTCTTTCAAACCCTCCACTTTGCATTTCTCTGTTTTAGGAAAAAGGCTATAGAGATGGACATTTGGATTCAAATCCTGGCTCCATCACTTCCTAGCTGCAAGACCTTAGCCAAATTCACGTAACAGTTTCTGTGCTAGAAAATGGGAGATAAAAGTATCTGCATCAAAAAGTCAGTGTAAAAAGTAAGGAAAAGAATCCACGTACAGCACTTAGAACCATTCTGGCCCTCAACAGATGGTAACTATTATGATGACTACATTAGTGTGGTTTAAATGTTATTGTTTGAGTAAAGTTTTATACAGTCTAACACTCCATGCCCATAAATCTTTTCATGATTCCCAATTCCCGTCCCGCCTACGTTCGGACATTATCCCAAACCTCCTGCACCTGATTTCAATCACCCAATAATAACTTTATTATTATTATAATTAGCATTAATGATTAATAATAATTCCAATTAATGATAATAGCTAAAGTTTATTGAACTACGAGGTGTTACAACATTTATTCAGCTTGTTACACATGTTAGCTCAACTGAATTCAACAGTACCACAGCCTTATAACAATATTATTACCCCCATTTTACTGATAAGAAAACAGACTCAGGGAAGTAAACAATGTGTCCAAATCCAACCAGTAGATGGAAAGCACTGGGCATCTAGTTCCTTTTGCAAACATAAAGCCCATCACATTATTCTATGCTCCCTCCTAGTTGTTTTACATACATGGATCAGGTCCTGTTGACTTAACCGTACACATTTTCAAATTGGGAACATCTTCTATTTCCATTACTCTTACAAGAGCTACCACCCCCAGCACAGTGCTGGACGTGCCATAGGGACTTCTGAATTTTTCCTGTAGACGCTCAGAAAAGAACAAATCTGTGAACAACAGCTACTAGCCTTGTACAGAGGCCACCACAAGGTAGATCTAGGATTAATTTACAAGGCTCAAATGTCTTCACAACAAATTATACCCATTTATTGAATGAATCTGTCAATACTTGTGTACATTAAGAACATAAGGTTAAGTTCCTCAAATGGCTCCCTCTTGACATGAATGTCCCTGGGGGTTCAAGGACACGCACCTGTTGAAGGGATCTGCCATTGCACTATCTACTGTATGAGACCAAAGGAATCGGTGTGACCCTCAAGTTACAAACGCAGCTTCACTATAGCACACAGTCTTCCTCTATAACCCTCAGCCAGCCCTTTGCTCTAAACCAGGGGAGTGGTGGCCAGTGGTGATTATCCTAGTCTTTAGTTCTTTTCAAAGTCATATAAAAATTAAGACTATGAATTGATAGATTAATTTTATTTTGGCAGAATTATTTCACTGGAACATTTCATAACTAGCATATAAAGAACAAACTGAGATGATTTGTTTAATTCTCTCATCCACAGGGAAATATCTAAAAAGTAGATTTTATAGAGAAAGTTTCATTGCTAAGAGCCAGAAAAATTAAAATATCTTTGTTCTCTTTCAAATTATTATACCTTTACGTCCGAACTCCTGTAATTCATTATTTGTTTGTTTCCATTTGGCTTTAGAGATTATCATGAGAAGGTTCGTTTGTGTGGGGCTCATTCAAAGAACTGACCTTGTTTGCAAAGTCACGGATATTTCGGTTATGACCATCAGAGAAATAATGACGCTGGCAGTAATAACACAGTTGCTGAATTATGATCTGAGTTTGGAAATAAAAGAGGAAGTCGCAAGGATCTTACTTTCAAGACAATGTCCCTGAACATGTCCTTGCCAATAAGAACAAGTAAGAAGTGAAGAGAATGTATGATATATACACAGGATTATTTCTAGATAGCATGGCTTTCAGCATTTTCTGTGACAAGTCAGCAACTCTTTAAATGACCTCCTCACAATTTCAGAGCTGCCTCTGGTTTAATTGATACATCTCCTCCTTTCATCACTGGTTGGCGCAAACCAGTCCCATTCTATTACGCACCGAGAACATTAATACCATTCATTCAATACTAACGTATTATGTGCCATCATGCTACACGTCTTTGTCATTCATGTACCTAACCTCATGGAGTTGGGCTTGAGGGAGGGAGGCACAAAAGGAAGGTAGGACTGAGTCCTTGCTCCAGCTTCTTACATTTGCACAGATAAGATGCAGACACTAAAATAGTGAATAAGCCATACAAGGCTGCAGGTAGCTCACACCTGAATACCATATAGGAAACAAAAAAAGTTTGGAAAAGCTGGGAAGAGCCTCATAGAAGAAGTGGAATAAGAAGCGGACCCTGTATAATGTGAAATCTGTTAAGGGGGTGAAGAGCTTCCCAAAAGGAGAGAATAGTGTTGACAATTCCAGTACTTGAGGATACTTGAGATTGAGCAATGCTTACTCATACATCTGGGAGAGGGCCATGCCGACAAGAGAAGGATTATACATAAATGGCTGACATATGGCCAGTTGGTCAGTGGAAAGAGATTCTAAAATACCTGCGTCCTCAATATACCTTCAGTGTATCTCAGATTATTAAAACTGACTTACATTTTGATGTGACTAGTCAAGAAACCGTCACAGTCCACACATAGATAAGAACTTCTTGGCTCAGTGCCTGTGGCTCAGCGGGCTAAGGCGCCAGCCACGTACACCTGAGCTGGCGGGTTCGAATCCAGCCCAGACCCGCCAAACAACAATGACGGCTGCAACCAAAAAATGGCTGGGCGTTGTGGTGGGTGCCTGTAGTCCCAGCTACTTGGGAGGCAGAGGCAGGAGACTCGCTTGAGCCCAGGAATTGGAGGTTGTGAGCTGTGATGCCACAGCACTCTATCCAGGGTGACAGCTTGTCTCAAAAAAAAAAAAAAAGAACTTCTTAACAAGTGTTCACAGTAGCATAATTTATAAC
>CAUYRH010164289.1:0-22106 GCA_963574655.1 Perodicticus potto | reverse complement strand
CCGCAGGCGCCCACCACAATGCCCGGCCATTTTTTGGTTGCAGCCGTCATTGTTGTTTGGCGGGCCCAGGCTGGATTCGAACCCGCCAGCTCAGGTGTACGTGGCTGGCGCCTTAGCCCACTGAGCCACAGGCGCCGAGCCAAGGAAATTTGAAGTATTAGACAACAAAGGAAGTGAGGGGTAAAGTCCAAGTCATGTGTTTCAGAGAACTCCCACATTCAGAATCTGGAAGATGATGAGAAAAACAGACTAAGGATCAACAGTTAAGTATTGTTAACAAAAATAAAAGAATGAAGACTAAACAAAGCCCAGTGAAGAAATTGCTTAATTAAAAATGATAAATCCTACTCTGTCAAACATTGCTGATGAATTAAGGAAGATTTGATATTAAACAATGACAAAATAATTTTCAGCAAATTCATGTGAAAACCCCTAATGGAGTGTTGAAGTGGACAGAAGAAATAGGGAGAATGAGAAAATTCCACACTATCACTACTATTGATGATTAGTTTTCTTTCTGAACAGAGAAAGTTTATTAAGAAGACAGGTGTTTATTTAAGGTATTTTAATTGAAGAAATAATAGCTTGTTTCTTTACTCACTAGGAAGACAACATTGTGAATCAAAAGGAATAAAGGAAAACAGCTGGAAGAAAGCCCAGGATAGGTCAGAGGAGATGAGATCTAATGGGCACAAAAGTGCATCACGTGGTCATTAGCAAAAATGCATCAAGGAGTTTATTCATGTTACAAAAATGAAGGAACAATATATGAGCTCAGATGCTAATAGGTGTTTGGATATAGATGTAGAAAATTTTGGAGCATTTATGGATTGCTCTGATATTCTGTGTAGGAGGGAAAAAAAGGCAAAATCAATAGCTGTGGAGTAGGTATCGAAGTCTATATTAGATAGGAGTGGGTTTTGAATTAGTCATGTAAGAATTTAAGAGAGTGAACAGATTATGGAAATAAATTCTTTTATTGGTGAACAAGAAAAGAAATATGTAATTCCTAAGGTTAGTGGCCATGAAGTTGAAGTAAGATCCATCTTTATGGTTGTTTTTTTTCCCTCACTTATAGTCAGCATGGATACAGATTAGGGAGGAAATGTAAGCTGTGTTTATTGGGGTTTGGATTTTGCTAAGTGTTATAAGGATTTGAGAGAGGCAAACCGCAAATACTAGAGTGATTATTAAGCTGAACCTGAGAAGTTAAAATGAGTGGATGGAGAAGGCAGGATATAGGATGGGATGGGTGACAGAGTAATACAGTGGATGCAAGAATTGATGCATCGCAGTCGGGGTAGAGTCATAGATCCTGTACTAGAGACAATGTGTCAGAAAGGAAGTTCGTGGTGGTGGGAGAGTGGGATTCTTGAAATTCAGATTATGGACTATCAAAATATTGTCAATTACAATGGAATATGACCAGTGTTTTAAGTGGTTTGGATAAGAGAGCAAAAGTGAAAATGGCAGCAAACCATTAAACTTACTTTATTAAAAACTTACTACATAGCAAGAACTGATGTAATGAATTTATAGACACATATACACATATAAATTCATGTAATACTCATAACAGTATTATAAAACACATGCATCTGTTATCTAAATTAGGGAATTGAGACAAGTGGACAGTAACTAACCTGCCTAAGGACACACGGCTGTGTGGTGGGAGAAGCGGGTTTTGAAAATGGAAAATTTCATTTCACATTTGACTACACAGTAGGAACACAGATGCTGAAGACCTGAATTCTCAGATTTTTGGAAAACCCAATTAAACGGCTTTAAAAATTACTAAGAGTTATATCAGAAAAATTGGAGATTGTGATGGTGAAACAGAGCTAAAATCAAGGAGTGGATGGTAATGGTTTGGGGATCAGTTGACAGCTGACACAAAGAAGGTGCTTCTAGGGAAAAGGAAGCAGAGAAGTCTGCAAGCTTCCAGGAGAATATTGATCTCATTTCCAGAATCAATGGCAAGAAAGATATTGAGCGAAAAATCAGTGAGAGGATTTTACAGGAATAAATGCCACTGAGAAAGAGCCAGCCTCCAATCACAGCAAAAATATGAAGGAAATATTCAGAAAAGAAGTTGAAGGTATAAGTACTGTATAGCTGACTGGATATAATTTCAGAGGTCATAGTTAAAAGATTTAAGTTTTGGAGGAATGGAACACAGGAGAAAAAAAAGGCATGAACAGAGTTAAATAGCCATAATTTTGGAATAGACGTGAGTATATGATATAGAATCCTCAATCTCTTTTCTATTATCAAATATTGTTATTAAAAATACAAAAATGACAACACTGATTTTCTGCTATCATGTAAAGGAATTTAATAGTGAAGAATATTAATAGTAATAATAATAAGCTGTATATAGAAATAGTTTGTTTCCAATATGGGTTCCAATGTATCTATGTAGATAGTTGGCCCTTGAACAACATGGATTGGGATTGCGTAGGACCACTGTATGCAAATTTTTCCAATACAAATTATACTGTGTGTGCTTACCTTTCTTTATACCTTCTCCAACTCTTCAGCTTCTGTCATCTCTGAGATAAGACCAACCTCCCCTCTTCCTGTGTCTCCTACCCAATGTGAAGAAGATGAAGTTGAAGACCTTTATGATGATCCACTTCCACTTAATGAATAGTAAATATATTTTCTCTTCCTTCTGATTTTATTAATGACGCTTTCTTTACCCTAGCTCACTTTACTGTAAGAATGTCATGTGTGTATATGATACTTGCAGCATGCAAAATAGCTGTTATTCCACGGTTGTGTTATCAGTAAGACTTCCAGTCAATAGTTAAGCTATTATGGTTAAGGTTTTAGGAAGTCAAAAATTATATGTGAATTTTTGACTATAAGAGAGTTGGTACATCTAAACCCCGTGTTATTCAAGGGTCAACCATATATTACAATACGGTACATCACTTAAAATGCTTACTTAAAAATCTCTAATGATTAGGGAGCCCTGTGATGAATTAGTAAATATTAAACATGTTAATTTAAGCATACATATATAGCCCTAAAACACAATAAAGAATAGACAGGTAGATAGATAGGGAGAGAGAGAGATACACACTGCTAGCAAAGTGCAATGAGTTAAACATGACTCTCTTTGTGGTTTTCTAATGATTCCAGAATTTTATAACTAACCTATATTATCTAATAGCCAACAGAAACATTTTTAAAATGTGTAAAGAATTACCCAAGATACAACAAAATTTAAAACAGCCTGAAGGGAATCCTATGGCATTGCAAAGCAAAATGTGGGAGCTTCTATTTTATTCTTCTGCCTTTGAGATATCAGTGGAACAAAGAGCACCTTCCCACTCAGCCAGACACAGCTCAAAGTGAGATGAAATGGTGAATAATGCATGTGTGGAATTCCCTCTAGAAGCATATATTAAAATATGATAGGTCTAGTGGTGACATTTTAAAATAATGCACGGTGTTAGCATGAAATAATCCCTACATATATAAATTAGTTGATGAATTAAAATTAGATATGTTTCTCTAGCAGTTAACAATTATTGGTATTGTGATATTAGGAGACTGATACTCGTAGATGTGAGTCTTTACACATTTGCATTTTGTGTTGCTGACTGAGAGAGTAGTTGGCTTCGTAAGGTTTCCACACATTAAGAGGAAAATCTGTCAAAAAGCTGCACAGACCAGGTTCGTCCACTTCTAATAGTTCCTGGAACAGCAAACCTTTTCAAGGCACATGAAGTGCCCCATGCTAACCTCAAGCACTTTAAGAATGAGAAAAGTGTGGAAAAGTGGCTCGTCCTCTGAACAGACTTTTGACTGATACCTCTGTAGGCAAGTAAGAACTAGGACAGGAGGAGGATTTTTCTCTTTCTTACCAATTCAAAGCAGAAACGTTGTAGTAAAAAGAAATAAAAAGTTCTTGTCTCTATCAGAATAAAATATCAGACCATGCATTTCTTAAAAATACACTTAGCATCCATGAATAGTTATGATTCAAAGCTCCTAATGAAGCTAATACAGACACATTTCTTTCTTTCTTTATTTTAGGAAATTGAAGGTTTGTGGTAACCTTGAGTTGAGTACGTCTATTGGTAACATTTTTTCAATGGTGTATTTTCACTTTGTGTATTTGTGTCCATTTTGATAATTCTCAAAATATTTCAAGAATTTTTTTATTATTATATGTGTTGTGATAATCTGTGGTCAATGAGGAATGATGTTACTGTTGTTAATTGTTTTGGTTCATCACAAATCACAGCTCTATGACAGTGAGCTAAGAAATAAGAGTGTGTGTTCTGACTATTCCACCGACCAGCTGTATCCCATCTCTATCCCTCTTCTCAGCTTACTTATCTTCTGAGACACAATAATATTAAAATTAGACTGATAAACCTGTGATGGCCTCTAGGTGTTCAAATGAAAGAAAGAATTGTGCATCTTCATTTTATTTTACTTATTTATTTATTTATTTAGTGACAGAGCCTCAAGCTGTCACCCTGGATAGAGTGCTGTGGCATCACAGCTCACAGCAACCTCCAACTCCTGGGCCCAAGCGATTCTCCTGCCTCTGCCTCCCAAGTAGCTGAGACCACAGGCGCCTGCCACAACGCCCGGCCATTTTTTGGTTGGAGCCGTCATTGTTGTTTGGCGGGCCCAGGCTGGATTCGAACCCGCCAGCTCAGTTGTACATGGCTGGCACCTCAGCCCGTTGAGCCACAGGCGCCGAGCCTGTGCATCTTCATTTTAAATCACAGCTAGAAATGATTAAACGTAGTAGGGGAGCCATGTTGAAAGTCAAGATAGGCCAAAAGCTGGGCCTCTAGCACCGAACATTTAGACAAGTGTTGAATGCAAAAAAAAAGTTAAGTGAAACTAAAACAAGCACTTTGGCAAAACACAAATAATAACAAAGAGAAGCAGCAGCCTTATTATTGATACAGAGAACGTTTGAGTGTTCTAGATAGAAGATCAAACCTGCCACAACATTATCTTAAACCAACATCTAATACAGAGCCAGGTTCTAACTCTGCCCAATTCTAGGAAGGGTGAGAGAAATGAGGAAGCTACAGAAGAAAATTATGAATCAACCAAATTTGGTTCATGAGGTTTAATAAAAGAAAGTATTTCTATAACATAAAAGTGCTAGATGAAGCAAGATGTCATTCAGAAGATCTATCTTAGATTGTTGATGAAGGTGGCTACACTTAACAACAAATTTTCAACATAGACAAAACTGCTTCATATTAGGAGAGGGTAGCAACAAGGACTTTTATAGGCAGAGAGGATAAGTCAATGCCTGGTTTCCAAGCTTCCAAGGACACGTTGACTTTCTTGTTAGGAGCTAATGCATCTTGTGACATTAAGTGGAAGCTTATGTTCATTTACTATTCTAAAAATCCTATGGCCTTTAAGAATTATGCTAAGTCTACTTTGCCTATGTTGTAGAAGTGGAACAACAAAGACTGGTGACAGCACATCTGTGCACATCATGTTTTACTGAATATTTTTAGTATACTGTTGAGATGTACTACTTGGAAAAAAAATTATTTTCAAAATATTTTTGTTCATTGCCAACACAGCTGATACTCAAGAGACTTAATGGTGATGTACATGGAGATAAGTGCTGTTTTCATGCCTGCTAACACAACATCCATTCTTTAAAGTATTTTCATTTCAAAAATACATTTTCAAAGTGATAGTTATTATAGTTTATGACTTCTCTTTGAGAGCTGGACAAAATAAATTAAAAACCTTCTGAAAAAGATTTGCCATTCCAGATGATGTCAGGAATCAAAATATCAACATTAACAGGAGTTTTAAAGAAGTAGATTTCAACTTCCATGTATTACTTTCAAAGTTTTAGTACTTCAGTGGAGGAAATAATTGCAAATGAGGTATAAATAGCAAAAGAATTAGATTCAGAAGTAAAGTCTGAAAAGATGATTGAATTTCTGTAATCTAGTGAGAAAACTTGCATGTATGAGGAGTTACTTCTCATAAATGAGAACATAAAGTGTTTTTAAGATGAAATCTACTCTTGGTGAAAATGCTGTGAACATTTTTGAAATAATACCAAAGGTTTTAGAATATGACATAAACTTAATTGATAAATCAGAGACAAGTTTTGAGAGGATTGACTCCACTTTTAAAAGAAGTTCTCCTGTTGGTAAAATGCTGGTCAAATAGCATTGTGTGCTACAGAGAATTTTTTTTTTAATAGAAAAGTAAATTTATTTCCAGTTAATGTAAGAGTACAAACAACCAGGTAAAAATATTTGATTTTGTTAGGTAGTATCCCTCTTGTGGTTAGGCCCCACCCTCGAAAGGTGTGCCAAATACCCCCACACTGTGCACATTCAGTGAGATGGAAGATTCAAATGATGTGGCAAATTTCATTATTATCATATTTATTTTTTAAATTGCTTCAGCCATCTAAACTTTTTGCAACCATCACCCTGATTAGTCACCAGCCATCAATATCATGACAAAACTCTACAGCAAAAATATTATGACTTTGCTAAAAGGTGGAGTAAGAAGGGAGACTAGAGATATTTCCTTAGCAGCCACTTGTGGTGAAACGGGGGAGAGAGGACTCCCTGGCTGGGCTGTCCTTCCCAGGTACATCACTCCAGGAGCAAAAGTGAAATAGTAGGGGACTCCAAGAACTAACGAGAATGTCAGGAGCAATAGAAGATTGGCACAGAAGGCAAGTGTCTAGGTGCAGAAAGAGGCCAGCTGACCTCCCAGTCGAGGACTAGGCACAAGAAAGTCCTGTCTTGCATGTTTTTCTTGGACTGAGTGGCTACTGAACCCACCTAGGAAGGGATTAAGTGAACTTGAACAGTGTCTGGTAGCTGGGAACAAATCACAGTGGAAAGGAACTCCCACTAGATTGGCTACTAGTAAGGTGCTGCCATTGTGGGAGAGCTGCCCAGAGAAACAGCACACAGGGTCCTAGTGCATGGCCAACTGTGGTGCACCTACTAAGCTCAGGCAGTTATTCTTAGGGTGAGTTGAACCAGCTCGTGAATCCCCCAAAAGTTGTTTTTGTGCCTAGGGGGCACTGTTTGGAAGGTCAAAGCATGCCTCCTAAGAAATCTGGTGAGAGCTTCAGGACCCCAATCCTGTGGGGAATGAATGCCTGCGAAACAACCAAACACTGACTAAAGGCAAAAAAGTAAGGAAGATTGAGCCAGGTCTCCCAGGCAATTAAGATATTGGCTTCCGACTCCCATCTTAAACAGCAAAATCAACCAGTGTTTTGGAGTGTCCTAATATAGCAGTGCCACCTCGTGTCCAGCAATATATTGCAATATATATATTATTTCTCTTTCTCAATTTTTTCCTTACCTTTTTATTGTTGTTATTGCTGTTGTTGTTGTTCCTTTTTGTTTTGTTTAATTTTGTTGTATTTTTAATTTCTTCAATAGCAAAGGCTCCTTTCTGCTGTGTTTATTTGTCCCTTTTGTTCTTTTTCTTTCTCTCCCTTTTTCAATGTTTTGGTAGAGATTTTTATACTTTTCTCATGGTTCCCACATAAATTTTTCAGAAAACTAAGATATCCCTCTTTTTACATTTTAGATAATTTTATTTTTAATTTACTTTATCTATTATTATCTCTTTTGTTCTGATCTGATTTATTCTATTTCATCCTATGTTTGATTTATGAGACAGAGCCTCACTTTGAAGTCTGGCCTGGGTGTCACAGTATTATTTTGGCTCGAGGAGACCTTGAAACCCTTGTATACTGTGCCATTCTGGCTTTGGACTTTGGAAAGATGGTATTGGTAGGTCCCAAATGTGACATGCTGCTGATTTTTTTTCTATATTTGGCAGGGGTGGTCTTCTTTTGCCCATGCTGGTAAGGAGCTCCTGACCTTAAGGGACACCCCTACCCTAGCCCCCCCACCAGGATCCTGGAATGGCCAGTGTGGGTCAAAGCACCTGGCCAATCACTGCCATTTCTCCTGTCTCTCTCTTTCTGTCTTTCTATTTTTCTTCTCTATTTTTTTAATTTTTTCTTTTCTTTTATCTTTTTCTTCCTTTTCTCTCTTTACTCTTTATTCTTCTCCTCCATTTATCTCTATACCAAAGGACACTCCAACATAGAGGCAAGAAAATTTAAAATGAAAAGGGAAAAGAGAGGAAAAAGTAGGGGAAAAATTCTGGTAACAAGAAAAACCAAAATAGAGTTAATCCCCCCGCCAAAGGGATCACAAGGTAACTATCACAGACTATTCAAACTATAAAGAATTAATGGAAATTGCATGAAGGGAATTTAAAATTTTGATGGCGAGAACAATCAGTAGAGTAGAAGAGAAAAGTGGAAAATAATAAAAAAAAATCCAAAAATATACCTAAACAATGAATGAAAGAAATGAAGAATTTAGAAAGGATACAACAGACCTTAAGAAATTTAAGGAATCAATCAGGGAACTGTAAGATTCAATAGGCAGTATCAATAACTGATTAGACCATGGAGAGGAAAAATCATAGAGCTAGAGGATAAGAATTCTGAGCTAACTCAGGCATTTAAGGAGACAGAAGAGAGAAACAGCAGAGTGATTGCTTGGACAATTATGGGAATTCATGAAGCATGCAAACATATGAATTATTGGCATACCCAAAGGTAAAGGAGAATGACCCAAAAGAATGTAAACCCTAGCGTAGGGTATCATAAATAAAAATTTCCCAAGCAGGCATGGTGCCAGTAGTACAGTGGTTACACCACCAGCCACATATACCGAGGCTGGTGGGTTCAAGCCTGGCCTGGGCCAGCTAAACAACAATGACAACTGCAACAAAAAATAGCTGGGCGTTGTGCTGGGTGTCTGTAGTCCCAGCTACATGGGAGGCTGAGGCAAGAGAATCATTTAAGCCCAGGAGTTTGAGGTTGCCCCGTGATGCCACAGCTGTGATGCCACAGCACTCTATGGAGAGTGAAATAGTAAGACCGAAGGGGAAAAAATAATTCCCAAGCATTGCAAAAGATTTCAACACACTCTTTTCAGAGGGATATTGAGTCATGGGTTATCTCAACACAAAACACAAACAGGGCATCTCCAAGACACATTGTAATGAGTGGCCCAAAGTCAAAACAAAAGAGAAACTTTGTTTCAAAATAAATCTGCTACAAGCAGCAAGGGGTAAGTGCTAACTGACTGATGCTGGGGCAACATTCCTGCATGAATACTGACTACTAACCCTCTACTATTTGTATTTCTGCATCTGTTTTGGTTGTTTTCAGAAATATAATGATGGCTGGTAAGGAAAAAAATTACTCATTTATTTCAATTAGTTATTATCCTCAGAAGTTCCGATGTTTTCTGTACTTTTGAATTCACTAAGAAATTCACCCGGATACCTGGGTCTGTTGTTGGATCTAGTATTCAGATTAATTTCATTTCAGTCACCTAGGTACATATCATACTACAAATTAATTTAAATTTTTTCCGTGATATAGCTCTGAATTACTCTGTTGTTCTTATAAAATGCATTTTTGCCTAATACTTTTATATTTGTTTATGATTTTCTTAAATCCTTATCTAAATTGATAATGCAGTTGTGCTCCTCCAATATGTGTATTTGAAAAAGTCTAAGACTTTCAGGTAAAAAATCAAATCAAATCAAATCACAATAAAGAATAAGGCTGAAACCATCCCCCTGGAGTAAATGTGTATTGTTCTATATGACTAAAGAGATTACAGGGGTTTATCATGTTTGCAAGTTCATTTTATTTAAATGCATGTGGATACATTTGTCTCTTACAATAAATTTATCTTTATTCTCCTTTCAAAGATAAATTATGTTTTCATCTGAAAGCAAAGATGATAAAAGTGAACTCATACAGCAAGGCACTCATCCTTCAGCACCATCTATTTAAAATGCGACGCAGGCCAACAATCTTTGCTTTAAAAGTACTCTGTGCTGACCTAAGAGACTATTGTTCCCTGATCTCATCTGTGTGTGTGAATAGACTTCAGACGTACGAGACTATGACCAAAATGTTCTCAGAATATAATGCAAGGACACAATTACTCTACTGGTCAATGCCCCAGTCCTTTAGAACAAACCTTTTAGTCTCTACCCATCCACAGACAATTCAATAGCCTTGGAACATTCTCTGGATTATTACCCACAAAGAATAAAACCCATGGTGTCTTGTCCACTTCAAAGTGTAAACAGTCATCTTGGCAATCATCAGCTTCCTATTATTGCACATACTGAATTGATTATACATCAAGCCTTCTCATTTTATTTACCTGCCTTTTTTTTTCCCCAGCTACATTTACTTCATTTTGGACATGAAGTATGCAGAAATAGAATCTTATGCTCTCTTTTAAGCTGTATAAATTATATTAAATGAACAACAGAAATTAAAACTTGGGAGAATGAAAATTTGCAAAGTAGGATTCAAGAAGAACCTGGATCAGGGCAGTGAGAGAATCTTAAGCAGTAGCACTTTCTTCAGAATGCTAAAATTAGCAGTTTCCAGTTCCAAGATGTCTTCTTTCTGTGATCTCACTGCAAGGAAGAGATGGCTCCAATTGCTTCGTCCCAATTAAGTCTTTAATTCTGGATGAATCAAGGGAAGCTAGGAGAGCTCGGGTTGCATGGCACACGTGTGAGTCTACTGTAAGAGACTCTGGAATTAAAGTCAGGTTCTACCAGAGGTCCCTTTCTCTGATAATATAGACAAATGCTAAGAGGTGGCACATGGCCACCAAGTAAGGTCTTGGTAATATGTAAACAGTATACACAGAGGTAAGTATTATGAAAGTGGTTGACTATACAGAGAAAAGTTATTTTTACCCTAACTGAAGATCGTTAAAGTATTTTATCTCACTCGACCATTTGTCTTTGGGAACTTTTCTGATGGAATCATCACCTCCAAGGTCCTTTCTAACATCCGCTCCCTCCCTGCCCTGACAGAAAACCTAAGGAGACATCTCAATTTAGTTTGGAGTTCTCTTTATAAATGTATTTGTTGTGACATTTCTCTTAATCAGTTATAAACAAACATTCTCTGGTTTGGCCAGAATTGTGTCTCCAACACAGACAATGAGTTCATTAGGCATGAATAGTGGAAAAAGTTTGAGGAAATTGAAACTGAAGAAGACTTTGAGGCCATCCAGAAGCTAGTTTGCAAAATGTTCCTAATTTTATGGGGGCAAACTGAACTTGAGTTTGAATACTTACAACAACTAGAGAAGATACTTTAAAAGTGAGCTAAACATAAATCATGAATTTGAGGATGTAAACCAAATGAAGCCGTGCCCACCAGTAGGATCAATTGTCTACAAAGGTTGGTGAGTTTAGTACAGGCTTCCTCATTCTGAATAAGAGATTTATGAACTCAGTTTCTCCTAGAGGAAAAACAGAATACTATCTCTAAGAAAGTTATTTTTTAACTATATAAGACTCTTCTATACTTAATAACCTACTGGATTTTTTTTTCTTTTCTTTTTGCTGGCTGACTCATGCCTTGGATCCTTCGTTAACTTCTGCATGTTTCGTCAACTTTCTGCATGCCACCCTCTGCTAGGATATGTTTGTGCCTCTCATACTCTTTTCATTAACTGCCCAAAGCCAAATAGGATTTTAATCAGGAATGATTTAATCAGACAGGTAGATGTTTCCATTATTACACACCATGCATGCAAGTGGTATATTGGCTTTTTCCATATGCCTGTTATACATTGATATTTATAATTTAGTTTGTGCAATATATCACTCATTTTTAGATAAGAGCCGGGTTTTAAATATATGTCATGATGCACCTGGAAAAACTAAATCAACATTATGTCCTAATAGATGAACTAATTTTTTACAGGAAGAATGATGCCATTCTGTGTCTGTGTAAGGAAGTTAAGTTATAGTATTACAAAACAACTTGGCATGTATAATTAATATATCCAATCAATATAGATAATTCAAATAAGAATGATTTTTCTTTGCAGAATTTTTTTTTCAAAAGTGCAGACTTTATCAGACAGCTTTCTTAACTTAACCACTTGCTGGACCAGTCAATGAGCCCCATTGCTTCTGTAAATCGAATTGATGCCTAGGGCATCCCAAATGCCTGTGGCAGATCAGATCTCTCTCTGGATAACCATTAACTTCTGCTTCTACAATTTAAATTTTATACTTATAAAAAATGGGATGTCTTTTACTCAAAACTAGTACAGCCATCTACACTTAAAATCATAGCAATGTCACTTAAAGTTATAAAAACAAGTTGAAAGATACATTTGAATTAGAAGAAATTCATTATTTTAATACAAGCTATTTTGTATCATTTTGTAAAGCAATAAATTGAATACAAAGGAAAAATAAGCATGGACCAGATAACTGTGAAAGTTTAGAGACGTAAACATAGAAACAATTACTATAGCCATATAAATGTATAGCACTTAGATTAGCACACAGCGTTTTTGCATTCTCTTTGCAGAGTAAAGGAATTAAACAGAGAAATAATAAATGATGTATCATGACTGTGTTTTATGTAATGATGATAATACAAATGTCATGTGCCCAACCTGTGTCTGTGAATATATATATATTCCCTTCATACAGTGATGTATGTTTTATTGTATAATAAAATACATAAATTCCTATCTGTAGTCATATCCATAAACAGGTGACACACACATATACTCCAGACACATGTACACAGCTGCCTGTAATTTTTATTATCCATTTTTGAATTCACTATTTCAAGAAGTCAAACACATATGTAAGGGTTCTACTCTAATTTATTCACATATTTACTCCTATTTGGCTTAGTCTTTATACACAAATAAAAACAAAACAAAACATTCATCAGTTATCTTTTTAGGATGGCATGTTTTCAGTTTACAAACTGATGTCTCAGGTTTAAGATTTACTGGTAGTAAACACAGAGAAGTGAATTGTGTTATCTCTGTTTTACATCTCCAATCACTAATATTAATATTATATTGAAAAGTGAAGTATAAGATTATATACTAAAGAGGCGGCGCCTGTCGCTCAGTGGGTAGGGCGCCAGCCCCACATACCGAGGGTGGCGGGTTCAAACTCGGCCTTGGCCAAACTGCAAAAAAAAAAAAAAAAAGAAAAGAAAGAAAGAAAGATTATATCCTAAAGAAAAATAGCTCTTTATGTTCTTACGGCACTGTCACATCAAATCTTGTACATTTTGATGTAGTTCCTTTATTTTTCTTTTTACTAGGCATTGGCACTATCAAAAAGAACATGAAAGCACACATTTGAAAAGGAGATAACACTTCTTTCTTGTGTTCTAATATCAGCCAGGTTTTAACAAAATATTTTTTCTTTATTTATCCTTAACCTAGACAACCATTGTGTAATACAACCTTCCACTTTGATGATGTCAAAGCAAAAAGTGCTCCAGACAATATTAAACAGGCAATGAAGATTTTTTTTTTTCTTTTTTTTTGAGACAGAGCCTCAAGCTGTCACTCTGGATAGAGTGCCGTGGCATCACAGCTCACAGCAACCTCCAATTCCTGGGCTCAAGCGAGTCTCTTGCCTCCACCTCCCAAGTAGCTGGAACTACACAGGCGCTGGCCACAACGCCCGGCCATTTTTTTTTTTTTTTTTTTGTGGTTGCAGCCATTATTGTTGTTTGGCGGCCCAGGCTGGATTCGAACCCGCCAGTTCAGGTGTACAAGGCTGGCACCTTAACCCGTTGAGCCACAGGTGCCGAGCCAGGCAATGAAGATTTTATTCAAGGAGAGAGGCCAGAATTCAGTCTTCACTCCAATGAAATAAGAAGTGGCAGGATTTTTAAGAGCTGAAAGCGGTGATGGGGAAAGATTTTAATCTGTGTTTCCTAATTGGCCTTCCCAAAGCAACAGCAGACTTCCTCTTATCTTTATCCTATCACACCCCTGCTGACATTTGGTTCCTATCTTCCCACAGAAACTGGGAGATAGGAGGGCTGACTGACATCCCCAGGTACTTGAGGAAAACATCAGGGTTGGAAAACTGGCAAGAGGATTTTAAGTAGGTTTACATACATCTTGAAGGTGTAGAAGAAGGATTTATAAGTCTCTTTAACAAGGCTGTAAGAAAAGGGATATCAGAGCTTACAGATAGGAAGAAGCCTATCTAATGTTTAATCAAGATGAGAGAAACATTATCATGCCTTGTTAATGGAAATATTCTGTTCCTCCAGTGGGTAATATAGGAGTCACTAGCCACAGGTGGCTACTGAGCTTTGAAATGCAGCTATTACAATTCTGTTATTGATATTTAATTATCTTTAAATTTTGTTACGTTAAACTTAATGTGGTTAGTGGCTACAGTATTGGTGGAACAGGCACAGATCAATACATAGTTAATGCTTAGTATCTTGAGCAAAGGTAAAAACTTATTTAAAATGAAAATTAGCTGATATTAAATCATCTGTATTTATTTTTAGGATATCATATATACTTATTTTTGTTCATTTTCTCCATATTTTGTTTGTTTATTATCCTGCTATATCACTTATGATGAATAATAAAAGTCAATCTTAAACACACATAGACTTGTTCATTTTCAAATATGTGAATTCAATATTTATTCATTTTCCAAATACAAAAAGGGTTCCAGAGTATCAGAGAATTTCTTGAGAGAGAATCATATGCTTCCACATTTTGCATTTATATTCTGGTTGCAACATTGTTCCGTGTTTAGTGCTTGAGTTACACAGTATTGTGTTTCAAATCCAAAGTTTCCCTTATCTTCTCTCTTATTTGTTGTTTCATCTTTTCACCTTTTATTCTTAATGAGTGGTAGGGTTAAATGCCCAGGCCCATAATTATTTTCCTGCTGCTTAATCCATTTTTTTTTTTTTTGTAGATGGCAGAAATTCCAGCAGAAATTTCTCCATGTTCTCATTCTTTCTTTTGTCCCCTTTTGTTTTTGAAAGAAAGATGCACACCTTTTCCCCAAGGTCAATCTGTGTTCTTCTGTTATCATTTCTTTCCAAAAGTATCTCTTCAACATCTGGACTAGTCATCAGTTCCCCTCCCACATGTTTTGTCAACTGCTCTTTCCACTGATTCCTTCTCCCCAGTCATGTCTAAAAAGAAAAAAAAAATTACTATTTTGCCAACCAAGAACCACAGAAACCAACATCATCAATAGCAATTAACAGCAACAACAACAACAATAACATACCAGACATTCCCATGGTAAGATCATGATCACTTGCTCCAATTTTCAATATGCAGAAATATGTATAAGTTTTAAAGATAGGCTACATTTCAAGAATCTGTTTTGATCAAATATAACCAGGAAAAGTCAAGCAAACACACAAACAAACACACAAACAATTAAACCAATATTACCCATAGATATAGAAGTAAAAGATCTAAAAACAATACAAAATGACAAGAAAAAAAAAACTATGGTAGAATTTGATATAATGCCAAAAACTTACACCCAAGTAGAGTTTATAGCAAAAATGAAATCATGTTTTATAGTTTGGTCATTTGTTAATGAAATTCATCATTTCATTAAATCAAAGAAGAAAAATATATAGGAGGTTGGAATGAACTCCATCTGAGAAGATAGTATAAGCTGGGGAAGAAAAGCTCACAGTGTAAATAATTGAGACATAGTCCTCAGCTTTGTCACAAACTTGCTGGGTCCCGTTGGCCAAAATTTGTAACTTCTCTGTACCTATTTCCTTATATATATAACTGGAATAGCAAAAGTGCCTGCCTCATAGAGCCTAAAAAGGGCTAGAAAAATTAAAGCATCTTACTGAGTACCTGGCACATTATAAATCCTCAGCACATGTAAAGTATTATTATTATTAAGTTATTTTATATAAATGTATGTATAAATTTTCAGTTCAGTGTTAGCTTTCTCTGGGGTCTTTCTTTACTTTACTTTCTTCCCTACCACCATCAAGGGCAACCTCATTCCTTCCCAAAAGATTGTTATTCAGATTTGATTGGAAAATCTTTGTTACAACCCAGATCACTATAAAGTTTCAGTCTCATCTGTATCCCCAGCTACCTATGAGACCTAACAACTAGGCTATCCTTTAAAAGATCAATACATGGAATCTAAAATAACTACCACTGCCTTCCTTTCCTCCAGGGTAACAACATTTGGGCCTCTTGTCTATGTATTTTTTGCATTGTTATTTATTTAAATTAATGGTATTTGATTATTTCAGTTTCTTAGACATATTCTTTTAAACATTAAATTTTCACCTTCATTTTAAGTACTTTCTAGTAAGCTCTAGCATTTTAGGGGATGGCCTGCCATCTGGTGGAAATTTTAAGTCTTAACACTCTATTAATATAATTTCGTGTAGCTTGTTTATTTATGTTGTTGTAATGAACATGATGATAAACATTCTGTTTGTACAGCAGAAAATGTATTAAATTAATGAGCTGACATCTAATAAAAAATAAAAGCAAATATGTCTTAAATGATACAAGTATGTTTCTGCTTGTCACAGCCACCTACTAGTATCACAATGAATTTAATATTGTGAAGATTAAGAAAGTCATGAACTCAAAAGATAGATAAACAATATATGGGTGACTGTTTGGCTTTACTTATGATTTTTCTATCCTAACTTATGGGCCAAAATTTGATTTTATTATCATGTCATAAAAATGTTTACATTCATATTAATTTTTTAGTAGGGCTCCTATACAAACATTTCAAAACTGTTAATACTCCATATTTTTCAAAAAGGTAAATCATTGAAGATAACTGTGTTGGTTGGTAGAATTTGTGTATTAGGATTCTATAATAGAGTGCTAATCATACCCTCACTTTAATTATTGGCATGAGCTCATGGAAACGTAATTTAATCTAATGAGGGTCTGATTCTTTTTGGATAATTTTTATTTCCAAAACATTAAGATTTAATTTAACTACAATAGAATGTCCTAGATATTCTAGACTTGACAGAGATGATTTATGATTCTGAAAGTATAACTAAATTGCACAGAGCCCCGAGGAACCTGAAAGCAGAATATTTAGAGAAATGAGAGCTACATCGTAAGATAGGAAAGCTCAAGAACAGTCCCTGTCTAGTTATTAACTCTGCGATATTAATAATAAATTAACAATACTAATGATAAGCCACATTACAAAATAGTTTTCATATCATGTATTGTTGAATCCTCATGACAGTCAAATGAGACAGGTTCCCTTATTATCATTTTAGAAATGATAAACTGGCTTTGAGACATAAAATCACTTCACCAAGTTCAAACAGCTAGTAGGTGCCACAGATGGAAAATTCAGCCAGACTATTTGAGATTTGAATTTTCTTATCAGGATCTTAGTTTCCTATGTAGTTGAATCATAATTAACAGGTTCATTTTATTGCACTCCACTTAGTGCATTTTAAAACTATGTTATCTACTTTATTATGACTCTAACATGCATAGGGAAGTATGGATAAAAATATATATGCCTAGAAAAAAATAAGTTAAAGCTGAGAATCAGAGCCATTATTATGTTCAGTACCCAAAAAGCCCCAAGCTATGCATCTGAAACTATATGAAACTCTCCTACAACTGGGCCTGGGTGTAATCCTTATACTGAAATTCGTGATTGCTATCTTCTTTGTGACATCTATGAATCCATTCTGAAACTTAAATTAATTCTGTTTGTTTTGCTTAATAATATGATGCTTGTTTTCATCTGATATCTTGTTTATGTCAACAACAGGTCTGTGAAAAACTGCAATTATTGTATAGAGATTAAGTTTATTTTTATAGTAATTCATGTGTCAATATGAAATAATTATTCATCTTGTGATTGATGTACTTAGGTTTTTCTCTACTTTAGGTGCATTATAATGTAATCTGGTAGAATTTCGTTCATAAGTTATACATGTCTTTTAATACATGTATAACTATGTAATACTAATTTCTAAAATGATTGAACCAATTTACTTTCTTATCCAGAGTGAAGTATTTTTGTTTGTTTTTGTTTTGTGCTATCCTGATGGTTGTTTTAATTTGTTTCTATTTAGTGGTAACAAGTTTGACATATTCTCATGAGATTTTAGACTATTTATATAATTTATTTTTGTGCTATTTTTTGTATTATGATATCTATTTTTGATTTCCTTTGTAGGAATTCTGAATTTGCGTGGAATGCAAATTCTTTCCAAGTATAGTAGGATGTTCTGGGATTGTTAATACATTTTATTTATTACCAATCTTACTATTGTTAATACTTCTGATACGGTTATGGTAGAACTTGATACATTTTTTTATTTAAAAAAATTAGTTCAAGGAAAGATATTAAAAGCACAACTGAATTTCAAAGTCTGAATCTCATGGTTTCTGCAACTTAATTGAGGACACATGTGGAAACAACCAAAAAAAATGAAAGGAAATAATCTAAGACATGTATGTAGAAAAATATATGAGTGTATATTGGTACATATAAAATGAGTGGAATGAAATTAAAAACTTATCATATCTATAGAGAAGTAAGCTTCTTTTAACAACAGGCATCCAGGTGTAAAATGTCCATGTATCGTCACATCTGTAACAATCCTTTTAGCTAAAAATATGTGATCAACGGTAAGTAGATGACTGAAATTTCTCAGCAACTAAGGAAGGCACATTGTCCCCTTCAGATACAATAAAAACAAGAGTGGAGATCTTATCCCAACTTATAAATAATGACCATAGAGAAGAATAGATTTAGAATTTTCTCCCAGGGAGAAGATTCGGGCGTCTACAAAGGAACATCTAGGATAAGTTACTTTTAGTTTTTTCTAGGGTTACGAAATTGCTGTGGACTGAGGACATTTTTTATTCCCCCATTGTTTCTCTTTTTATGTGGAGGTATTTATGTCGATTTCATCGTCCTGATTCCTCAAATTCTATTTGGTGGACGGGGAGGTCCTTTCCCTTTTCATTTCTAGGTTTTCTGATTCAGGATGGTACATCATCACTGGATCACCCATTTAGAGAGTGCTTTGCCTAGATGAGAAATAGTGACCTGAACCGCTCAGGAACATATGGGGCGATTGTGATAGGCACTGATATTGTTCATTGAATCTTTCCAGCTTTTTTCTTTACAGCATCATGGTAGATAGACATCTTTGAAGTTTTCTTTTTGAAGAAGTTTCTGAAGGTGTTTGAGGTTTTATGTGGCCGTGTGGCTTGCTTTGGCCCATGGGATATACGTAACAATGATATGGCTCACTTTAGTACAGAATCTTTAAAAGACAGTAATTTACCACAGACATGTCCCATGGCTGTGATGATCATAGATGCTCATGTCAATAAGCCTCCATCAGTTCACATCTCTATGAAATTCCTAAACACATTTATCTAATCATTTACACGAGACATGAATATAAAATGTCTATGTATCTCCATATTTATAAAAATACTTTGAACTAGTTTTCTACAAAGAGGTAGACCATTACTTCTACAAACAAGTTGACAAACATAAAATTATTATTATATTATTATTATTTTTGGTCAGGCAAGTACAATTTTGGTAATTTTTTTTTAACCACAGAATTACTATGCTTGTAATGATTATAAAGCAACAACATATGATTTTACCAGCTCCTGCAATAACTATGTTACACTACCTAATATCCTCGGAATAAAAGGATATCTAATTATGTGGACTCCTTTGCCCTATATTTCTCTGTCTTGTTATTGGTTCTGTATTTTAAATCTGTGTTTTAAACAGTTGCAAATTATTAAGTGTTCTCCATTATATGAGCAACTTTTATTGTTATTTCTACCTAAAACTACCTTAGAAATTTATCTTGAATGCCCTTCCTCCTGCCTAAAATACAAGCTTATTGAAAAGCAAGTTCTGCTTTATGGAGGTGCTAGATATAGATTAGCTTTGATGGTCTTTACGTAAAGTGAAATTAAGCCTGAACTAATCTTTTGTAATATATTCAGGCTACTTCTCCTTAGCATCAAAAATAATTATTTGATTTTGTTATTTAAAAGAAAACAAAAAGTGTAAAAACGGTTTGTCTTATCTCCCATAAATTGAAAATTTATTCATTTATTCTTTATAAAAGAATGAAAGGTGAACACAATTTAGGGGAAACATTTGGAGGAAGTGGAAAGTAATTTTTATTTGTTCTTTTCACAAAGCATGTAAGAATACTTTGAATCAAGTGGGGAGATGTGAAATACTTTCTGAAGGTTAGGCCAATCATGTTGAGAAGGACATTTTGATTTAGGAATAAAAGCTGGTTTATTTTTAAATCAAAGATTCAAAGCGTTTTTTTTTTTTTGCCTACAACCATAAAAAATGTACTGGAAGAAGTTTTCCAGGGCCAGTTAGTACCACATATTACTCAGAAATTGTAACTTTTTTTTTGCGATAAATTGTATCATAAGCCACCTTGTTACTTTATAACCCATCTACAGATGGTTACAAATGAACCCTTTTACTTCTTGTGTTTTATTTTAACTGACATACAGGTAATTAAATGATTACATGAAATGTGTGGTCAGCAGTTAAGACACAGCACACATTCACACACCCCCATATTATGCAGATTTAGATTTAGGATTCAAAAGAACTTCCGTGTTTGTTTACTTACCAAACAATTTATAGTAAGAAAGATAATCTTAATGGTGGAGGGCAAGGGTTAGTGTACAAATAAAAGTTTCATTCTAAGGTTTTCTTATTTTTTTTTCCTGTAGAATTAACACTGTATTTTCATCATTTTTTCAAGTTTATCTGGTTTGTATTCTCAGGATAAAATCTGAATCTCTTTTTCTATCATCATTTCTAAACTTTAATTTCTAAAAAAAAACCTTTTTATTAAACTAATACAATAGCTTTGACTTGCCTAGCTGACTCAAGTGTAATAGGGCATAACAATTATAAAATATAAGACTATAATCCAAAAGAAACATTTCATATGTAGAAGGAAAATAAAACTTCGCTATTTTAATCTGCCAGAAGTCGATATTTTTTCAGAAAATCAATTAACACTCATTTATGAGGATCAATCACACTTTCTTTTTAATACTGAGTAAAACCTACTAAGTTAGCAAGTAGTAAATGGGTCTTTTGTTTATGCAAACATAATGTGAAAATCATAGACCAAAATACAAATGGAGAAAGTTAGTACAGAAGAGGCAAAGATGATCAGCTGATTAATGGGAGAATTTGTTTCTGATGTTAGTTGCATTTTTAAAGATTATTTGAATTTTGATAAAAATTCTCTAAAAGCAGAGTCAAAAAAATAAAGGTTTTGGGCGGTGCCTGTGGCTCAAAGGTGTAGGGCGCTGGCCCCATATGCCAGAGGTGGGGGGTTCAAACCCAGCCCTGGCCAAAAGCTGCAAAAAAATAAAAATAAAAATAAAGTTTTTGCTTCCTTCTCCTCTCTTTGGGTCAATGCCTGTTGTTGGAAAGGGTGGATCTCAAACTAAGAAGTACAAACAAATAAACTATCACTGAGAGAAATAGGCCATGAAAAGGTGGCAGTGAGGAAGTCAGCAGAGGAAGCCAAGTAAATACATTTCCGGTGAGGTGCCCATTAAGAATTTCCAGGATCAATATTATCTAATATCCAATATAAAATTTTTGGTTTCTGATTTGCACTTTGCATATGTTGACCAGAAACCTTTATTAAATTTTGTTAAATGCAATAATTTTGAGTATTTATAGTTACCTATAACTATATTTGGCTCCAAATGGCATAATTTAGCACAGATGAGGGAGAGGCTAGTAAATAGTTGGCCAAGAGACATTTGCAGGACAGTCAATTTATTTGTAGTTTTCCAGAAATATTGGCAGGGTAAACAATACACAAACTTAAAGGTCAAACTATTGCTCTGGGACACTACAAAGTGTCCTCTGAACTCTAGAACATTTGGAAAACTTTGTTATATAAGAGTGACTTATTTCCAAGCACAAATACCTGACCAATTCGAAACGCTTTAGCCAAACTCACTCTTTCCTTATGTCATTTCTTTCTTTTTTTTTTTTTTTCTAGTATGCACCACACAATTACAACATGATGCCATTTATTTACAAGACTCTGAAAGAAGATGAGTCCCAAAGATCAAATATATACATTTTTAATATTTCAAATATTTACATAATGGAACCATGTCATGGTTCGATGT
>CAUYRH010164284.1:0-14802 GCA_963574655.1 Perodicticus potto | reverse complement strand
GCCAAACAACAATGATGGCTGCAACCAAAAAATGGCCAGGTGTTGTGGCGGGCGCCTGTAGTCCCAGCTACTTGGGAGGCGGAGGCAAGAGACTCGCTCGAGCCCAGGAATTGGAGGTTGCTGTGAGCTGTGATGCCACAGCACTCTATCCAGGGTGACAGGTTGAGGCTCTGTCTCAAAAAAATAAATAAATAAATAAAAAGAAATGCTAGGTGTCTGCATTGGTTTCAGTGTATGACCCTTCATTTTTTCTTTTTTCTTGCAGTTTTTGGCCAGGGCCAGGTTTGAACCCACCACCTCCAGTATATGGGGCCAGCACCCTACTCCTTTGAGCCACAGGTGCTGCCCTATGACCCTTCATTTTTAAGCTGTGAAATTAAAACTCTGCATTTAACTGGCAATCAGATAAAAAAAAAAACTTAATTTGTAGAGAAGTGTTGGTCTATATAGTTAATTTGTATTGTGTGGGATTCATTGTGATGCCTCTGCATTTATTATTTTGCCTCAAATGTTACTTGAAGAAGGCATAATATATCATTTATCCTGTGGTATCAGTAATAGAAAAGTTGCCTTTCCAAAAAGGCTGCTTCTCGAGGGCATGTACTTACAGAATTGCATTCCCTTTGTGCCATTCATATATAATATATCCATATATCTGTAACTTGACCAGACTTGTTTATTTTTTCCCTCCCTCTTCTCTTTGAACCACGTAGTGGTGACTTCCAGAAATGGGTAATTTAGAAGTTAAAGTGAAGAGACCTTTATGTGAAGTAATTTGCATGCATAGTTTAGGAAGGTCTTCCTTAGGTATGTTATAGGCTTTCTTTAAATCATTTGACTTATGCTCCAAAGTAACTGTAATTCAATGTTGATAGTATAGCAAATGATGAATAGCTTTAATTGTATGTTTAAAAGTCTACATATGTTCGCATGCTTAAAACTGGGTATCAGATTTTAAACAGTTCTTGAAATGTACAAATGTCCCCTTAATATACTGGTTACAAAGAAAAAAATAATAAACAAATAAATAAATAAAAAGATTCTGGATAGTTTCCTTAATTTCGTATATTGAAAAATTTTCCAATGTATAGAAATATTGAGGGACCGGTACAATGAACACCCATGTACCTTTAACACAGGCCCAGCAATTGTCTGCACACTGCTGCATTTGCTTTATCTCTCCCTCTGTCTCTCTCTCTTTCTCCATGCTTTTAACTGAACTACTTAAAGACAAATTGTGGACACCATGATGCTGTACCCTAAATTTCTTGATCGTTGTGGTACATAAGCAGAGATTATGCAGGGCCTATAGAATGAGATCATGGAGGTGAAGAAACCTATACTGCTCAAGACTTCGCAACCTGACATTCAATGTCCTTATCCCCATGAATTGGTATCAGCCTGAAGATGCAAGTGACCAGCAGTGTTCTGTCAAATCCTGTGGGTGGTGCAGCCAGTCCTGGGCCCACAAGTGAGCAGAATGCAGCTGTCCAGCATTATTATGATATCCAAACTGCTTTCAACATGTTCCCAACAAGATCTTCACAACTATATTTTTAAAACCTCTTGAAGTGTGCCATCTTTGTTCCTTGCCTGGTCAAAATCTTGGATAAATTTCCAAATTAAAATGTAAATGGCTTTAGAGTGCTCTCTCTTTACTTTGAATCTAACAGTGATCACACAGTGACTTTTTCAAGACACTTAATAAATTAGATATTTTTCCAGTAATTTGCTTAAGTTCTCATTTGTCATTACTAAGTCATTAGTGGAAAAACAATTTGTCATTCTTTTTACTTAATAGCATGTCATCTTACATAAAAATTACAAACTGTTTTGCATTAGGAATGGAGTTCAGTCTTTTGAGGAAGCTAAGGAACAAAGAGTGGTTACTAATTAAAAGAATATAATTAGAATATGTAGGGAATCAAATTACAAAAGCATAATAATTGTCATCATTTTTGACATGTTCATTTGTTCTTGTACTCAGAATGAAGTGAAATAATGAGTACAAATACCTCAGTTCTCAAGAATTAGTTTATCTCCATACATAAATCTTTCTAAACACACTTCCCTGACTGTTTTCTTTTGAAGGATATTTATTTTTATCTTGACATTCGAGTGAAATACATATATACATACGTACATCACACAAAAACAAAAATCTTTCCCAGAAACATAAGCAACTATGATATGTCTTACATTTGAATATTAACCCAATTATCTCATGAGAACTGTGCAGGATATTGATATTCACCTTGTTTTGAGGTGAGGATGATGAAAATAACAAAAATGCATTGAGAATTCAATATGTGCAGTATGGTGTCTTGTAATATTTATTTGTTTGTTTATTTATTTATTTATTTAGTGTCCTGGATAGAGTGCCATGGTGTTAGCCTAGCTCATAGTGATACCGGAATTTCAGGTTCTTGGTCTTGGTGATTTGAAGAAACAATCCGCGAACCACAGATCAGTGGTAAGACAGAATTTATTTACAGAAAAGAATACAAGAAACACTAAAGCTCCTGGTAGAAAGAGAGAGAATTCAAGTGGGGAGAGAGAAGCTCTCTCCGTTTCTCTCCCGGTCTTTCCCTGTCTCCCCCTGTAGGCGCTTAGTCTCGGGGTATATATAGGTGCATGGGTTCCTTGGCCAGGAAATAAATGAACACAGTCCCTTCCGCTTGGGCAAGGTGAATGAATGTATCAATGAATGAACACAGTTCCTTCCGCAGGGGCAAGGTGAATGAATGTATTAACGCATGGACAGAGTCCGTTCATGTAATTGAGGCCTAGGAAATTCACATGTAATTGACCTAGGCATCGGAAATGGAGGTTCCGTCTTCAGTCCTAAGTGTAAACTGAAGGAGACACCAAGGTGCAGGTGTCTCCTCGGCAGTTGTCCGGCCTTTTGGCTATTGGAGCCTCTGGTGGGGGTTGGAGGTCCCCCTCCTTGCCTATCATACAGCCCGCTGGTTCCTCAGCCGCGCTGCCGCCCCACCGACACGGCCAAGGCGGAGGCGGCAGGTCCGCCAGCTCCACTGAGCTGGCTGGAGCGCCAAATGTCCTGCATCAATAGCACCCTCAAACTCCTGGATTCAAACAATCCTCCTGCCCCAGCCTCCCAAGTAGCTGGGACTACAGGTGCCTACCACCACATCTAACTAATTTTTCTTTTCTTTTTTTAGTAGAGATGGTGGTCTCGCTCTTGCTCAGGCTGTTCTTGAACACCTAAGTTCAAGGGATCAGCCCACCTTGGCCTCCCAGAGTACTAGAATTACAGGCATGAGCCACCATGCCCAGCCTACTTGTAATATTAAATTTTCATAATGTCTATAGGATGTGTGCACTAATGCTCATTTTACATACAAGGCACAAAAAGATTGTGTTATTTCCCCCAGGTTCACCCAGTCAAGAGTCTGTGATGTTTTTGCAGGTGAGCTGTTTTTCCTGTGAACCAGGACAACCATAAAAGTTGGTATTCTTGCTCTGTGAGACAACAGAGTGACATGTGCACAATATTCTAACGTCTCTCAGATCTGTCCCTGTTCCTCCTTTCTCATTGTCACTATCGAAACTGAGGTCACTGTCATCATTTTCTGTGCTGTGACAATACTTCTAACACATTGTCCTTGGTTTCATTCCCCTTAAGTCCATCTTTACTTTATTATAGGTGATTTTAAAAATATAGATCTAATTGCAGCTCTACACTGCTCAAAAACCTTCAGAGGCTCCCACAGTCTATGGGATAAATCAAATAAAGCCTTTAATAAGAATCCAGCTCCAACTAGTTCACCTAAAGCATCTAGCACCACCAGAATTCTCCCCACGTGCCCCAGGCATTTTCTTTCAGAATAGCCCTCCTGCCCTTCCTCATCTTGGAACCTCCACATTCACAACGCACCTCAGATGTCATCTTTTTCTGAAGCCTTCCTGGGCATGGTTATTCATGCTGGCCTCTGTCTTGCCCTGCACTCCTTCACATGGCTTTATTGGCGAAGTTAATCCATTATTCCCCACCAGACAGGAAATTCCTTGAAGGCAGAGACCATTTCTAATTCATCTCGAATCCCTAGCCCCTAACACATACGAGGGATGCAGTTAATATTTGTTGAATGGGTTTTCACAATACCATAGGAATAACCAATATCCAGGCAATCCAAACAACATTTAAAGACAGAGGGCTCCAAGGGATCAGACTGAGAAATGGTGGTGGTGAGCATATGGAGAACAAGATTCTGTCTCCCTACCCCCATGAAGCTAGTAGTGATGGCATCAGGAAGATCGAAGATATCCCTGTGGCTGTCAGCATGGCAACGTGTGTAGCTCCTGGCAGGCTGGCCTGCATGTGTTGCCTCCTCCCACACTGCTCCAGCTCCACCACACACTGATCACCTTCTATGGACTCTCATCCAACAGGTGCATGGTTCTGGCCTTGCTGGGGGTAGGGAGAGGGAGGAACACTGGGATCTGAAATCACCTGGCTGCTAAACATGTTGCAGCAAGATAAGCATAGGCCATAATTAGATGCCACTCACTGCTTACTCCGGCCTGCAGAACCTGAAGAGGCAAGAGGATGGGAGACAAAGAACATGAGCTGTTGAGTTAAACCAATCAGGGCTAAATCCCAGGTTCATGGCTTACTTGAGAAAGTAAGTTAATGTCTCTGAGCCTCCATGCAAAGTGAGCATACAAATAGCTGTACAAATTTCCGATGTTCAACAAGTATTAATTATTCCTTTCCTTCACCCTCTCCCTCTTCAGACTGTATTTGTTGATTTATGAGATGTATTTCTTTCACCTCCTGAAGGAAATTTGTTTTAAGTTGATATTTTATAAGTGACCAAGAGGTTACTTGGAAATAACTGAACCAAAGTTTATGAAGAATACTAAAGTTCACTACAGATATTTGAACAAACAGCAAATAAGATATAGGATAAGCCTATGTATTGAAATAAGGAATGTTGCTTTTTAAAATCAAACCCTGTAGTCTGATGTAGCTGAGGACAGTGACCCTATGCTGGTCCATATAGACCCTCCCCCAATTTGTTCATTCTTGTCTGGGACCTATCCTTTAGATTCAAATGTACCTTGTTTTCATATAATTATAAAAATTGAAGAACTATTGCTCTAAATTAACTTATTAAACTATAGTGTGTTCATTATGTTGCTTAGGTTATTACTAGTCCTAATTTTCTCCTAAAGAAAATGTGTAACACTCTCTTACAATGCATACTCTGCAAAATTCCCTGCTGTAGTTGCCTCAGGATGGCTTTTTATCTCTGTGCTGTGGTGAGACAGAGTTATATAAGCCACCCGGGCTTTTGGCAGGAAGAAAATAATTCCCAGATTGATGCTACCTAAAAATCTTGCCTTCATTTTCAGATATTCTTCTTGACCATCAAAGCCTGGGGGGTTCACTAGTTAAACATTCCAAACTCATATACATGAGGGTTACTTATGCAATGGGTTTTTCTATAAAATTTAAGATCATAACAGATTTAGGTGTTTTTAAAATTTTATTTTTTTCTTAGAAAAGGCCTTGAAGAGAGGATATTTGACAGATGAGTCATCTAAGACTCAAGGAAGTTAAACATCTTGCCTGGGGTCGCAGAGAATTTTTACTTTAACAAACCCCAGAAGATTTCCTGATTTGCCTTAGTTCCCAGTCTGAGCCATACTTAGTGGAAAGGACTGTGTTTTACTAATCTTTGTGATATCCATGTCAAGTCCACTACCCCAAAAGAGATAATGAAGATTTCTTAGTAAAAGGAGGGGGCAGATTTGCAAGATGCTCTAGAGCAATGGTCCCCAACATTTTCGGCACCAGGTTTCACAGAAGACAATTTTTCCATGGACTAGGGGGTAGGTAGGCAGTGGTAGGAGTTGTTTTGAAATGATTTAAGCACATTGAATTTATTGTTTGTAATGAATATATACTGAAATAATTATACAACTCTCCATAAGGCAGAATTGGTGAGAGCCCTAAGCTTGTTTTCCTGCAACTAGATGGTCCCATCTGGGGGTGGGACCCGAAGTGTGTTACTTATGTCCTCAGCTCCACCTCAGAACATCAGGCATCAGATTCTTCTGAAGAAGCACAACCCAGATCCCTCTCATGCAGTTTACAGTGGAATTTGCACTCCTATGAGAATCTAATGCTGCCTTTGATCCGACAGGAGGCAGGGCTCAGGCGGTGATGTGAGTGATGCGGAGTGGCTGTAAATACAGAAGAAGCTTCACTCACTTGCCTGCTGCTCATTTCATCTTGAACAGCCTGGTTCCTAACAGGTCACAGACAATGGGTTCTGGTCCATAGCCCAGGGCTGGGAACTGCAGCTCTAGAATACAACAAGCTAAATACAATGTTTCTTCCTGCCATGAAGGAGAGCCCAACAGCATCAGAGAGAAAACTCAGGCATGTGGTCAAATGCAATTGTGAGTCAAGAAAAAAAATGTTGTGAGACCTAAGCGAAAAGTAGATTATAAATTAAATTCTGCCAGAACATCAGGGAGAGGGAAAATATATCTCTCAAAATAGAATAGGTGGTATTGAAGTGGAAGCTTAAAGGTAGATGTCCTTTGACAAGCAGAGGTAACTGGAGAGGTGCCCTGCAGGGCAAGAAATGGCATAGCTGGGGAGAAATTGGAGAGTTGGGGAATGCTGGAGAAAGTTGCAGAGAAGCTGGATGAAGCGCCAAGGACACAACTATGCAGAGTCATTAGGGTCTTGCTAGGAAATTCTGACATGATCCCACAGACAATGAGGAGTCCCTTGAAGGCAGTTTCTCCGTTCACTGAAATACGTGCACTCCTGGGTTTGGTCCAGCCCCAGAAGTAGAAAAGTGAAGTGCAAAGGTGCTGTGTACTTTGTGAAGATTTCTATCGTCCAGGTATAGTGCATTGGAGAGGAGAGGAAGGAGGCAGGAGTGTGCGTACAAAGTTCTCAAACCAGCAGCAGGTGATGAAGGCCCCAAATGAGAAGCAGCAAAGAGAAGGGAAAGAAAAGAGCAGAGTGGAAGCGTTACAGGGATAGGACCTAGGGGAAGTAATAGGAGAAGGAGATCAAAATGTCAGAAATTATTTCAGGGTTTCAAGCTTCTGGGGAGGAGGAGCAGGAGGATGTTATTACAGACAGAGTAGAAAGAGCAAGTTTGAAGGAAAACATCTGGAGTTTTATGGTAAATGCTAAGGAAATTTATTAGGTACTGTGTAAATGAAAAGAGAAATACCACAGTCAAAAATATATCTGTGTAGAGGCTTACTTATTAGAATCCCAAACCCTGAACTCTATTCCTCCACAAAACTTAATAGAAGGTCAATCTATACCAATTCAAAAGATTGATCCTGACAGATAATTAATACACTAAACCCTTGCTTTCCAAGGGAAACCAAGTGATTTTAGGCAATGCCATTCATGGACACTGATGGGTGACTAAACGACTAGATCAAAGTCTGTATAGGAAGGCCTGGCACAGCAGCTCACACCTATAATTCCAGCACTCTGGGAGGCTGAGGCAGGGGGATTGCCTGAGCTCACAAGTTTGAGACCAGCCTAAGCAAAAGCAAGACTCCATCTCTAAAAATAGTCAGGCGTTGTAGTGGACCCCTGTACTAGTTCCAGCTACTCAGGAGGCTGAGGCAAGAGAGTCATTTGAGCGTGAGATTTCGAGGTTCTTGTAAGCTATGACACCATGGCACTCCACTGAGGGTGGCAAAGTGAGACTCGTCTCAGAAGAAAAAAAAATCTATATAGGATATACTAATTCACTCAAATTAGAAAAGAAAAGCACTGTTCCTGATTTTTATTTAATGATTTTGTTTGTTTGTTTGTTTGTTTTTTGCTGATGATAAGGCTTTACTGAAACAGGGTGATATCTAAGAATACATAATATACATACAATGTAGAGAATATATACTGTATATATGCTCATAAAAAACAGACCATATACATTTGCACACACATGCTCACATTACTGGACACTTGGACAATGCACCACAGTGCTTTAACTTGAGCCTTCATAGTCAGCGGTTTTCATCTTTTAGTTGACTTTTCTTCTTAGGGCTGTGTTTGCCACAATGTATCAACTGGGCAGCTAAGCCCTCACACACACCCTATGATTATACTAAATCTCTAGATATAACTCTCCTTTCTCCTCACTGTGTTATAACTAACTTAGCTTTCTTTGGTGATTAGAGTTGAATGCTTTCAATGATCCTTTCATAGTCTACAAGATCAAGGTTAAAAGTGGAAGAAAATAAAATGAAAAAAATCTACATTCAAAACCTATTAAATATCATTAGGGGTTTGGTCCATATCCTAAGAACAAGGAGAATAGATTTACCGTATTTCCCTCCCACCCCCACCCCCCACTTTTTTCTTATTGTTTGGGATTTATTGAGGATACAAAGAATTAGGTTACACTGATAGCCTTTGTTAGGTGAAATCTCTCTTGTAATTGTGTCCTGCCCCCAAGAGGTGTGCCATGCACCATAACCCTTTCTCTCCCTCCCGCCTCCCCTTTCCCTGGTCCCTCATTCTCCTACCCCACACCTTGTATTAGATTTTCTGTGGAGAGAGGGCTGTGAGGCAGCAGGGCCTCCACTGCCTAACAGATGTTCAGGGAATGACCTCCTGCTGCTTTCCTCCTGTGGAGTCAACATGTTTTTTCTCCTCTCAAAACAACATGTTTTTCTCCTTCGTAGATGTTCTGCCAGAAGTTACGTATGTCTTTCTTTACCTAGTTAATCCTTTAAAACTATGCAGAAAACTATGTGACCCTTCCCTTTTATTTAACATATGTTAACAATGTTATGCAGTAGAAACCATTAACAGAATGAATTGTTCTTGATAAAGTTATTTACATTTTCCAATCATATTGTAAGATCAAAAATATGTTTTTTGGTCTATGCTACTTCCTCATAAACAACCCTGCTAAGATACTATAAAGTAAGGCTGATTTTGTATTTTGGGGCTGGCTGCAGTTGTGACTGCTCCAGATCTTCCAATCCCTTTCTTGTCTCTTGTATCTTTTCTCTCATTCCCCCTCATTCCCACACTGCTTCATTCTCTTTTGTGCTAGTTGGCAATAGTCATCTACTGCCTTCATATTAGAATTGAGTACTATTTTCTGTTTCGTCATTCATTTCAATATAGGTAAGTGTCTTGGGAGCAGTTTACTTTTGTTAAAAGAAATATTCAAAAAAATTAAAAGGCTCAGCCACCAAGGAACTTGGAGTTAGTTTAGTGGAGAAGATCAAGAGGAGAAAACAGACTGTAACAGTGAGAATATACACTCTACTAGAAGGTTCTGCAAGAACAGGGAGAAGCATTTTAAACAGAAAGTCAGGAGAGAGAAAGAATTGATTGAAGAAGTCTTATCAAAGGGATGATTCAAAGTTCACATTAGTAGGAAACAGAGAGGCCAAACACAGAGCCAGCTCTAATTTTTTAAATAATTCCAAGAACAATACTCCACTTCCCAAATGTTATTTTATTTTATTTTATTTTTTGAGACAGAGTCTCACTATGTCACCCTCAGTAGAGTGCCATGGCACCACACCTCACAGCAACCTCCAACTCTTAGGCTAAGTGATTCTCTTGCCTCAGCCTCCCAAGTAGCTGGGACTATAGGCACCTGCCACAATGCCCAGCTATTTTTTGTTGCAGTTGTCACTGTTATTTAGTTGACCTGGGCTGAGTTCAAACCCACCACCCTTGGTGCATGTGGCTGGCGCTGTAACCTCTGTGCTACGGGTGCCAAGCCAAAGAGCCAGCTCTAGACAGAGTTGGTACTAAATGCAAAGGCATGAAGAAAGCATAATGAATCCAGGAAAATCTCAATATTAACTCCAAACAGACAGCCCCACAAGAAGGATATATGATGGATGTGTGTGTGTAGGCAAGATGTGTGGAAAAAGTTATACAGAAATGAGACTGAGGGGACAAACTGAGGCAGATCACATTCATGTAGTCAATTAATTTACTTATACCCTTTATCAATTCAAAGGTTTAAAGTATTTAGTGAAATAGATTCATTAAAGCAGGGTTAAAAATTAGTGAGGAAAGTCTGGGCACAGTGGCTCTCGGCTATAATCCTAGTACTGTGGGAGGCCAACGCAGCTGGATTGCCTGAGCTCAGGAGTTCAAGACCACCCTGAGCAAGAACGAGACCCCATCTCTAAAAATAGCTAGGTGTTGTGGCAGGCGCTCTGTCATCCCAACTACTTGGGAGTCTATGGCAAGACAATCACTCAAGCCAGGAATTTGAGGTTGCTAGAGCTATCACACCGTGGCACTCTACTGAGGGTTGGGGACTGAGAGCGAGAGTGTCTCAGAAGAAAAAAAAATTAGTGAGAAAATCAAAGAAAGGACAAACATGGGCTGGGCATGTGTGAGATAATGATGAGATCATGAGTTGTAGTTGAAGGCAGTTGACCTGTTTGGTTCTGAGTTTCCTAGATGCTGACCTGGGGAAGAACATACCCCATCTATTAAATAAAAAGAACCCATGTGCTCCAATGAAACAGTGCCCCTGGAAGTTCAGTTTCACTGGTAAGTGATTTTGCTGATAGGAGCGTTGAGATGTGACAAGTAAAGATTTGGGGAGAACTATCCTTGAAAGTCTTAAGCTTGGTTCAGACAATAAGCGTGACAGCCAAGAAAACGTGAGGAGCCAAACCTCCTTTTCTCCTCTTTGCAACTTGGGCTTCCTTACTGCCCTTGTAAAAATAAGCCAAGGTCAAACACTGGAGCCAGCAGACCCCATCCAGCCTGCAGATGTGTTTCATCTTGTAGGTATGGTGTTTTTCAGTTGCTGTTGTCTTTATTTTTGTTTTTACTTTTTCTCCCATTATTACAAAAATAATACATTCTTAAAAGACTTTGAAAAGACAGAGAGAGCAGGGAGAAAACAACTGTAATCCTACTCAGACTAGATCACTATTAACACCTACTTTGATCCTAGACATTTGCTTCAAAGGTTTTTGTCTTTATTTGCATCTTCTAGGCAAGACATACTCCTTACACCACCTGCTTCCCCATGCTTTCTATTTCACATATTTGTGCTTCCTACCTGGTTTTGTGATTTCCAAAACAAAACCCTAAACTATGTATGATCTCTAAAATTAAGTCACAAAATAAATAAAAAATAAAAGAAAGAAGGAAAAGAAAAAGAGGAAAGATAATCATTCAGGAGAGGAATAAATTCACTAAACTGAGATTCATTAGTGGTACTTTTTTTTTTTCTTTCTTTTTTTTTCTTATCTAGTACTTTTTTTTTTTTTGAGACAGAGTCTCACTGTGTCATCCTTGGTAGAGTGCTGTGGAATCACAGCTCACAGCAACCTCAAACTCTTGGGCTTAACCAATTCTCTTTCCTCAGCCCCCCAAGTAGCTGGGACTACAGGCACCTGCCACAATGCCTGGCTATATTTTTTTTGCTATAGTTGTCATTGTTGTTTTGCTGGCCTGGGCCGGGTTCGAACCTGCCTGCCTCGGTGTATGTGGCAGGTACCCTAACCACTGAGCTACGGGCACTGAGCCTCATTAGTGGTACTTTAAAACATCAATTATAGCAAGAGGGTCTTTACCTAAGAAATGCAATCAGTACACCTAGTTTCTTGTACCCTCAATGAATCCCCAACAATAAATTTAAAAAAAAAACCAATTATACATTTTAAGTAAGAGAAGTTAGTAAACCACCTCAAGACTAAAAGTCAAAAAATGTTTAAATAATAAAAATAGTATAAAAACAACTTAGGCCGAGAGATAAAAATCTAGAAAAGTAATAAAACACAAAAGTAGAAAGGATAAAAGACAAAGAACAAGGATATAAAGGTAAAATTATCCCACTCAAAATACAAAAATATAAAGGTAGGAGTCATTATAGAGACAAGTCAAAAGTTAAAACGAAATTGAAAAACAATAGAATTCTAAGTGAAAACAATTGTTAAGAAAACAAATACAAGAATTCTGAAAATTAGGAAAAGATAGGGAATATTAAAAATATAAAAAGAAACAATTAAAACCCCATAATCTGCCCTAAAATAATCTTGAGGCACAAAGCTAAACCTCTGAACAAAACTCCAACTTTGCTATTAAAATGAAAGGGAATGAAAGACAATCAGCAGAAAGCAAACAGTGGCAGAGATCTTAACAGAGTCCAGAGTTGCCTCTGAGTTCCCACAGTCAACCCCCTTGTACCCGGGGGTAGAGACTGGAGTGGGGAAAGAGCAACATGTTGCACCAAGCACCTTCAGCATGGTGTCTTCTGTCCCTAATAAACGTGACTCTTTTCAGCACTTGAAATTGGGGGTAGGAGTTTGGGGTGGTGGTGCTCCTTTAATTCAAACATCTAGGGGTGTCCAAGCCTACCTGAGATAATGTCCTTCTATTATTTACACTTGTCAATGGAAGACATACTGCATAGTGTTTACTGGGTGGAATCTACGCACAGCCAAGGTTGCTGTTGAGAAATGGAAATAGAAAAACAGGCAGAGTGTATGTCGCTTCACGACATATGCCTATGATGTGGTGGGAATCCCCAGGTCACAGTCTGGCCTTTGCCTTGGCAGCTTTAGGAGACCTTGCTCATCAGCTTGCTCACCCTGGAGTCCTGCAGCCTCTATTGTAGGCTGCTTTACCAGATGGACGCAGTATGCTTGGTTACTCTAACCAATACATCACAGATTAAACAATTCTTACTCTTTGATTCTTCTAGAGATGATGAAAAAGCAACTTGTGTCACATTACCTGAGACACATTAAAACTAATTAGATCCTAACTTCATGTCTATTATTAGTAGTCACATTTAAGTGTTTTTGATGAGATTTGAGATTCACTTAACTCTCTTGACAATACTAGGAGGCATCCTTGTGGCTCCCATTCTTGCTGAGAAGCAGTTACTGGCCCCTCCTCTGTGCAGAGTAGCAAGAGAGACATGCCGTGCTGAGGAGAAGCACACCTGCCCGCCCATCAACAACACTTCCAAAAACTCTTCCCTGTTCTTAGTATAAAACACATTTGAGGCTTAGCTCTTACTGCGCATCTTGTGCATTTCCTTATGCAAAACCAAGAAGGATGAAGATTGTGACTATTTATGGTTCCCATTTTGAATAGAAAATCAAGAGCTAAAATTCACCTTGTATTTTTATATCCATTCTTAAAATTACTCACCCACTTCTCTCACCCTCTTGACAACAAAATTACTTGGCAAAACAGTTTCTAGATGCTCCGTAAGGATTTCATTCCCAAACCTCGGTTAAAATCTCTAAGAATTCTTCCTGTGCCTTTCAAATCTTAATATTACTGGAACAGAGCAGTTACATGCAGGTTTACAGGGCACAAAGCGTCCATCCATCCATCCACCCCAAGATCTAGAAGCATTGTTTTTTTCAGAGTTTTTGAGGAACCAGCTTATATGTCAATGACAATTGCTGGAATCTTATAAATTGATTCTTGTAGGTTTAAATATAGCTGCAGCTAATGACATATTGATTATTACAGTGAAGCCCGGCTAAAAGCAGTTTTCCACTCGATTGCCAGTGGAAACCAGAAGAGGTCAAGCTTAGCGAGGCTGGGGAAAACCTCAGGGCCCTATGATTAATAATCCCAGTTTTTTGAAAGGTAAACAACCTTTACCATATGGCCATAAGTTTTATGCCATAAAACTTACAGCAACAGACAGAGACAAATGAGGATGCATCTGTTCTCCACGACTTTGAAGGCCATGAGGGCCCTGGCACTGATAGTTACTCTTGTATATCACCGTCTCATCTTCCTACCAGTTGTCCACCTTTCTTCTTTTCTGTTACCTAGACTTGGGTCTGTAAGATTTTAAATTTAAGAAACAGAACATTGATCTATTACTGTCCTCACTTTATCACCACATGTAAGAGCAATAGTAATATTTCTCTTGAAATGATTCAAAACAAAGCCATTTCCCCTTTTAAAATTATCCCTATTGCATTATAGAAATTATAATGAAAACTAAAAACCTTTCTGAAACAATAAATAATAGATTTTTCATTCTCAAGAACTTTGCCCAATTTTTTTTTTTTTTTTTGAGACAGAGCCTCAAGCTGTCACCCTGGATAGAGTGCTGTGGCATCACAGCTCACACCAACCTCCAATTCCTGGGCTCAATCGAGTCTCTTGCCTCCGCCTCCCAAGTAGCTGGAACTACAGGTGCCCGCCACAACGCCCGGCCATTTTTTGGTTGCAGCCGTCATTGTTGTTTGGCGGGCCCAGGCTGGATTCAAACCCGTCAGCTCAGGTGTACGTGGCTGACGCTTTAGCCCGTTGAGCCACAGGCGCTGAGCCCATTTTTGACCCATATTGTTTCCCAGTTTAAAGGATTAGTTTTCAAACTCTGCAGACATTTACTTCCTCATCTATGGTTAACTCCTTCCCACACATGCACAGGAAGTCCCAGGATCCAAGAAGAAAAGCAAAAATCCTCCCAGATAAACAAAGACCCCAGGATCAGAGTCCCAGCAGACACACTCCTACCACCTCCTCATCACCCCAACATCCTGCTGCTCACAAATGCCTTAAAAAAGTAGGGCTTGGCTTGGTGCCTGTGGCTCAAGCAGCAAAGGCACCAGCCACGTACACCTGAGCTGGCGGGTTCAAATCCAGCCCGGCCCCGCCACACAACAATGACGGCTGCAACCAAAAAATGGCTGGGCGTTGTGGCGGGTGCCTGTAGTCCCAGCTACTTGGGAGGCAGAGGCAAGAGACTCGCTTGAGCCCAGGAATTGGAGGTTGCTGTGAGCTGTGATGCCACAGCACTCTATCCAGGGTGA
>CAUYRH010164277.1:0-14158 GCA_963574655.1 Perodicticus potto | reverse complement strand
TGTAACCACATGATTGACCAGTTTATAAATACCCAGTATTTCCCATATGTTTTTTCTGAAGTTGATTTTAAGGGAATCAAATCGGGGAATAAGATATTTCTATAATCTTTAATTTAGGAGATGAATGCAAAGTTATGACTTTAGTCCCCGCTGTGTAACAGGCACACAGCGGAAGGCCACATCCAGTCTCACTATTAAGCACACTTTGACCTTTAAGAAACTTCCTGCACTTCACATCAGGTATTACAAGGCTTAACTTCCTTGGCAAAGTATCAGATAAAGACTTAATTGGTGGGAAATGACAAAGGAAGGCTGTTTCACTTGTGGCATTGTAGTACTCTAACAAAAGGATGGGTGTGTGTGTGTGTGTGAAATGACTTATGGACTTACCTACTTTATTTTGTTGATATCCAGGGTAACAGAGGTAAGTGACATAACATCATTCCTTGGGCTTTCCTCAAATCAAGGTTATCTTTTCACTTAATAGGAAGTTGAAGAGTGGTGCTCAGTGCCACATTTGTGTAAGGATGACATCGGGTGGGAGCCTCCTTTAAAATTCTCCCCAGGTCTGTTTTTAACCAAGTGCGCTCTTCTGTAACATAGTATTCTCTTTTTCCTACACTGTCTGCCCTTGTGAGTCCTGCCCCTTCCTCCCACCTAAGCATTATCCATTAGTTCTTGTGGATAATGACTGCTGTAATATCTGTAGACTATTATTGTATATATGGTACTATATATATTTCTCATCATATAATTTTTTTTTGCCTAAACTAAAAATGTTTATTCAACTTTGATTAAATTTTAAAATTAATCATGAAAATATTTATCCTGAACTACAGTAAACTTAGGTCATTCATCAATATTTATTGAATGTCATTCTCTAACTATAGAGCTAGTCTTTGACCATAAAGACAGCTCTTTTAGAAGTGATGCTGAACAACAGCATCCTGGATTTTGAGGCATAAAACATATGGTCCAAGTTCTTCTAGAACATATGTTTTATGTTCTTCTCTGTCATTTATCAGCCATAGGACCTTGGGCTTAGCATCTCTGAACTCAAAATTTTCCCCTCATCTTTAAACAAAAATATAAGTTCTGTCTATCTTCTGTGATAATCAAATGAGATGGTGCATTTGAAGTTCTTTGAAATCACTTGAATGCCATATATTTGTAAGTTATTAAAATTATTGATATTTGATTTGCTGGGGAGCTCCTCCTGTCTAGGAATCAGATGGTAACTTTTCCAGTTGCTGTAAGTAGAGCCTGGTGACTCTGGAGCACAAGATAGAAAATCAGTCCAGTATTTGTTGGTTAGATATTTTGTTTGAAGTAGTCACTTAATGCTATGATAATGGTCTGAAATGGTTAATTTTGCCTTTAGAAGAATATTGCAAGCCCTAACAAAAAGTATGAGGCAGCCATGGAAAAATTTGACACAGTAAACTAGCACTGTAGAATAAATAACATTATTCTAAAAGTGGAAACATTCAGAATATTTGATTGCATCCTTTCTAATCATGAAACTGAGAGAAGGTAGGGTCGGTACCTAGGTAAACCCTTTCCATTGTTTTTGTTTTGTTGGTGATTATGCTGAGGGGGCATCTCTGTCCTTATCCTCTTCTCTGTTGACATCTCCATGGAGAAAGGACCCTGTGAGTCCCTGGCCCCACCTGTTCAGGGTTAGCCACAAACCTCTGATACATGGATACTATATGCACCGTGTGCTAAACATCTTTTGCACTTACTGCTGTTTATTGTACTGCTTGATAATACTTTAGCAAACATAAACACAAATTGGTGACACTTTGCAGAACATGAAATTTCAAGGACGGTTATCAACTTTTAGACTTTTCGTGTAAGAAGGGGTCTTAAATACTATCAAGGTTCCCTTTCTAAGCTTGACTTAAATACTGTCTTAAATACTGTCAAGCTTCCCATTCTAAGCTTGACTCTCTCCTCATAGTGATATTATGACAATTATTACTGGTTTCTTTTGAATGTTTATATGCCAAGCACAGTGCTTACTAAACTACATACACCCTCTTATTTGTTCATCATAACAACACTGTGAGGTGTGTTATATTATCCCCATTACCTAGATGAGCGTACTGAGGGTTTGGAGAGGTTAAGTAATGTGCTTATGATCATACAAACAATAAATAACAGGGGTGGCCAACCTTTTTTCTTCGCTGCTGTAAATTGGAAGAGTAAGAATTGCGTTGGACCACACATTAAATGCACAAACACTAATGAAAGCTGATGAGCAAATAAAAAAAGGTCCATGTGGACTTTCTGTGTTATCAGACACTATTGATAAGAAAACAGTCCTCAAATGATCAGCATGAAGCCCAGGGACGGCAGGATAGATACTCCTGGAACCGATTCTGTTAACTACTCTTAAATACTGTCCTCCACTGCCTCCCAGATGCCACCAGGGGGGCAGACCAGCTGAGGCTTGAACCCATCCGTGATGGTAGGCACATTGCTTCCCAAGGCATTCAGTTTCTTAACAACAATTCAGATTTCTTCAAGATATTATCATGTCTGAAACACGCCCATGAGTTCTTTTTCTCTATCACAGGAAGTTGTTGGTCTACCATAGCAGGAATTTTCAGTGTCTAATCCTATTTTACCTAATTAATGATAGAGAGAGGGAAAAAAATATCAAATATACAGCTGAGAACTGTCTTCCATAAATTTCCATCTTAACTTCATCTATTCCAATAAACAAAGGTACATAGTTGATACTTCACCATCCAATGATGAGTATTAGTTATTTCCCCTGGAAGACTTACTCTTAGGAACTTTCTTCACCTGCAAACATGAGGAGTTAGGGAGTAAGCATTGCTCCTGACCACACCATAGAACTAGGTATAAACAGAAGCAGTGAAAAGACACTGGTCTTTATTCTGAAGGAGAGCCCTTGGAGTAGTCAGAGAGATGTTAACCACTAGAATTTTTGAAATTTTAGATTGTAGCTAATTAGCAAGGAGGAAGTAGACACATAGATGGAGTTATCCTTACAAATAAAATTGTCCCTTCCCTCCTGAGATGTTGCAGCTGTGTCCCCACCTCCCAAAGAAGGGGGTATAAATTCCTTGGTGGATCCTTAAAGACTCTTCCTAGTCTGACAAAACTCGGTTTTCATTTTCTCCATCTCCTTCTGACAATCTGTTCATCATTCCAGAAACATCTTCCTCCCTTCCCCTCTTTGCTGCTTCTAATCCTACTCATCCTTCACCCCAGCACCACTAACAGTCACCACCAGGAGGCCTGTTCCTCCTTATCAGACGAGCCCCTCTCCTCTCTGGTTTCTCACTACGGTGCATTGATTATGAACTTGCCATTTACCCCTTTTTGAGGACAATTGAAGGTATTGATGAGGATAGTGATGTTTAAGAATCAAACACACAGTTCAGGAAGGAAGAGAAGTCCATTAGGGGATGCTTTTCCCTTGAATGGGATTAAAATAGAAGCTTTGCATTTAAAGTGGGTATTTTCTATTTTTAAAAGAAAATTTCACTCATGATGCTGGACAAATGAAAGACTACTCTCATCCTGGTTGTATACCTTCATCTTTATATTGCTCTAGTTTATTGGATTTCTGCCCTTTTTCCTACAACTGTAATCCTCTACTCACTTTGCTCTTTCTCAGCAATTTCACAGTTTACATTGGGATGGGGGTGGGGGGACATGACTATCCATGATTCATTAAATACACAGATCTGAACTAACTAACTGTGCCCTGTTAGAGCACTTCATCTACATTGCAAGCCTATCTCTGTAAGGAGACATGTTTTCATTTTGAAGGATGTTACATTAACTCTTTCAGGGTGCCAAATATAAACTTTCTTTTTCCAACAAGTTTCAAAAAGAGAGGCTAAATTATTTGTTTGTTACAGACAGTATTAAATATGCTTGTTCCTCTGTAGTGCTATTATAAAAACAAATTCTTTTTAATATTAAAGTGTAAAGAAATCATAATTTATTATCTACTTATATTTAAGACTATTTTCTTCTGGCCTTTTTTTCCCATGCATTTTTAATACTTATATTTTAATATTTTTAAAAATTATGATAGATATCTTAACTTGGACTTTATGGTTGAGTATTAGAGGTATATTTATTGTTTCTTGGGAAGTATCATCAGATTTTCAGAGTTCTTAAACTCTTAAACCCTTAGAAAGGTTATCCTCTGACTTAACATTAAAGTTCAGGTCTTTTGTCCGTGTCCCTTCAACTCCCATTAAGACAGTCTCTGTAACTGGATACTTCTTTTTTGAATGTATAACTTGAGATCTGTCCCCTTAACAAATTTTAGAGTGTACAATAAATTATTAACTATATGCACATTGTTGTATAGTGGATCTCTAGAGCTTTTCATCTTGCATGATTGAAACTCTATTTATTCCTCCATACTTCCCACTCTTTCTAGCGTGTGGCAACCACCATTCTACTCTGATTCTGTGAGTCTGACTACTTTAGGTACCTCAGATAAGTGGAATCATGCAGTATTTGTCCTTCTGTGACTAGCTTATTTCACTTAGCACAATGTCATCAAGATTCGCCCATGTTGCAGCATATAAGACAACTTCCTTCTTTTTAAGGCCAAGTAATCTTCCAGTGTATGTATATATCACATTTTCTTTATCCATTTATCCATCCATGGACATAAACGTTGTTTCTACCTCTTGGCTATTGTAAGTAATGCTGCAGTGAAACGGCAGGACAATTATCTCTTCAAGATCCTGTTTTCACTTCTTTTAAATGGAGACCCAGGAGTGGGATTGCTGGATCATATGGCGAAAATTCTATTTTGGATTTGTTTTGAGAAACTTCCATACTGTTTTCTTTATTTTAAATTTCCACCCAAAGTGCATAAGGGTTCCAAGTTTTCCACAAACTTGCCAACATTTCTTGTTTTCTTATTGGTTGCCATCCTAATAAATGTAAGGTAAAATTGTTTGTGATTTTTATTTGCATTTATGTGATTATTAGTGAGTTAAGCATATTTTCATATACTAGTTGACCATTTGTGTATCTACTTTGAAGAAATGTCTGTGTAAGGCCTATGACCAATTGGGGCTATATTTGCTATTCAGTTGTAAGAGTTCCTTATATGTGTGTATTCTCCATATTAGCCCTTTATCAGATGTGTGATTTGCAGACATTTTCTTCTGTTCTGCAGCTTACCTTTTCACTCTGTTTGCTGTTTTGCTACATGGAGGTTTTTCAGTTTGATGTAGGCCTACTTGTCTGTTTACTTTTCTTGCTTGTGCTTTGGTGTCATATCCAAGAAGTCCCTGCCAAAACCAATGTCATGAAGCTTTCCTCTCTGCTTTCTTCTAAGAGTTTTATAGTTTCAGGTCTTGTATTTAAGTCTTCCCTGCATTTGAGTTGATTTCCATGTATGGTATAAGGTAAGGGTCCAGTTATATTCTTTTAGATGTGGACATGCAGTTTTCCCACCACCTTTAATTGAAGAGAATGATCCACCTCTTAAGTCTTCATTGTAGATATCAGTCTGACAGTATTGGTCAACTTCTGTCATGAACCTCTTTGGGCATAAATATTTCTTAGTCTTTAGGATTATTTCCTTAGGGTAGATTTACAGAAGGAGAATTACGGAGTCAGGTGTGGAAGCACTTTAAGGTTCTTTGTATTTGTGGCCAAATTGTTTATCAAAACAAATTGTAACAGTTTACACTTACATCAACAGGTGACTTCTTCACCTTCATCATACCTTTACCATCACTGAGCAGTTTATTGAAAGAAAAGAGAGAAGGAAAACAACAAACATTTATGATTTTATCAAGTACAAATGGAATTTGTTTCTTTTTTTTTTTTTTTTTTTTTTGCAGTTTTTGGCCGGGGCTGGGTTTGGAACCCACCATCTCCGGCATATGGGGCCAGCGCCCTACTCCTTTGAGCCACAGGCGCCACCTGGAATTTGGTTCTTTTAATCTCCATTTCTTTACTAATAAGGTAAAATGCCGTTAGCCATTTATATTTTTTCTTCTACTGAATTGTCAGACCCTGTTATATAGAATTCCTATCATTACTGGGAAAATACCTTAATCATAATGACAGAGCAAGGGGTCTAAAGGGAGACAGAGCTGTGAACTCTTACTGGAAGGGTCCATAAGTGTTCAGTACAAAAAAAAAATGTGTTCAGAACAATGACTCTCACTACTTCCTGCCCATTGGACCAGAAGGAAGTATGGGAGGGGGGAGTTAATTAGCTTCCTGCCCATCCCCTTTTTGATAAAATGGGGATAAAAGTAATGGCTTCATAGGGCTGATGACAAGTAAATGCAATTACGTTGTGTAACTCATCCAGTACGTGCTGAATACGTGTTGGCCCCTTCATCACCTCTGCCCTTTAATTTTCCACTCTATTTCTGTGCTTGCAGGCTAGGTGGAAATAGAGGCTGCTTAGAAACATGCATTAGCAGGTACTTCTTGGGCCACCCTAGCCTGAAGAAGGCCAACCAGAGAGTGTAACAGTGGCACCACGATGCCTCTGACCTTGAGTACCCTCAGGGTCCCCCAGGCCTCCAGATTTGAGGGGAGGCTCTAGCATGTTCTGGCTGCAGCTGTTGTCTTCAGGGATTCTACAGCTTATAGCTGCTTGGTAAGTCCTTTCTTTGTGGCTGGGTAAGAGTTGCCATTTCTGACCTATGTCTTATATTCTTGTTCTGAGCATAGAACCGTCCCTGCTGTCTGCCACCCCATTCCACCAGGTCATTGCCCCCACACAGCACTCATGTCTGGGGTGAAACTTCTACTCAGGCCCCTTCCCCTGCTCCTCCCCTTGGTCCCTATCCCACCTTCTGAGGTAGAATATTCCTGTAAGGTAGTTCTGGGCATGAATGATGTTGCTGCATAAGCCATCCATGCCTTTTCCACTTTCATTATCCATTCTTTACAAAGGCAGGGCATCCCCCCAGCCATGGAGGCCCAGGATTCCCCTTTTTCGCCATGCTGTAACTCAAATTTACCTTTCTCAGTAAGCAGATTATAGGGCTACCTTCACATTCCCTAACATAAACATGCATACACACACACACACACACACACACACACACACATACACACACACACACCCCTCATCATTTTCTCCCCCGGCAAAATGTTTTCACTCCCTCCCCAAGCTTTTCTTCTTTGGCCTATAAAAAACAAGCAGTTATTTGTTTCATTCTCAGGGGCTGTTGGAGTGACCTCCCCTACTCACCCCCAGGGAAAGAGAAGTAGTCTGTCTGTGTACAGAATACCCAAACCTCCCACTGCACTCTGAAAACCTTGGACATGGTAGTCTCCCAAATTGAGCCTTGGGTGATAGGAAAGTCTGACTTGGTCAGTATCATCACGGGGGGGTTCCCCAAGTCTGACGTCCTCTTCACCACCAGGCACAATGCCCCCTCTGGCCAGCTTGTGCTTAAACCACCCACAGAAGCTTAGCTTTTACTTCTGTGAAAACAAAACTTTTCATTCTCTTGTAAGCCGATTTTCTTTTTCTCTTTCTCATGCAATTTTCTTTGAAAGCTTAATAAATAAGCAAGTAAAAGTAGAACTTCTCTGGTTTAAACTGGGAAGAGAAGTCTCGTCCAGCAACCACAAGGCACCTCTGCGTAGGGTTTAGAAAATAGCCGATGCCTGTGACCCCACCACCAGCGGAAAGGCCAAGTGTCAGAGGTCCCACCCAGAGAACTGGAGGCCTCACCTGTCTGAGCAGCTAGGAGGAGCCGTGGGAGCCAGTGTCAGCTCCTTGGGATGCCTGGGTGTTGTGGGTAGAGCTGTTAAGTGATAAAAATCAAGGAAAATCCACCAGTACCAATGGGGGGTAGCTTTCATTTTAAGTTTGCCCCGATTCCCAAATATTAAACCGTGTGCTCTTCTCACTGGGTCCACAGGGGGCAGCAGAGGGCACAGGAGGCCACACTCCTCTGAAACTCAATTCTTCCACAGGGCAGCCTGGCCGTGTTATCAGTAGAATATTGAGGTGAGAACCTCAGCTAACAGATATTTAGTTTTTAAATTATAAGTCTAGGAGTGTGGGAAGTAATGAGAAAAGAGAGAGGAAAGGCTGAAGAATGTTAAGACAGAAACACATTTCCTTTAAAAATTTACCTTTCTTTCTTTCTTTTTTTTTTTTAAAGCTCAACTAATGTTAATCTAGAAACTCTAATTTCATGGGGATTTCAAGAGGCTTGTGGTGAAAAACATCCTGGTAATTGTATATGCTAATGGAGTATCTACAGGACGTTGTTATAGTGATGGAAATTCTATTTCATGCAAACATTAGAGCAATCCTCCCTTTATATCTTGGTAAAGCTGATTGACAGAGTATAAAATTGCTTTTTAATCCAATTTAGGAAACAAAATGTGTAGTGGGTTTTAGCATTTAAAAATGCTTGAAGCGTGGAAGCAGAAATTCAAAATACCCTAGCAGACTGTCTATGATACTACGTATCAATGGCACATTTTAGAAATATTATTTCAATATAAATTTCTTTGGATTGAGTCATATTTTGCTCCAAAGCTTTTTTGGATTAGAGTAGGGAGAATGTATTGTAGAAATATGACCCAGAGGAAAATAAACAGAAACCAGTTTTTAGCCACATTTCCCAGGAATAGAAAGTTTCTAATAAGTCTCTCCTTAAGGAAAAGTACTGCAGCTGCTCCATCAAGGCCACTCCCACCAAGGTCAGGCCCACCAAGATCACCTCTACCAAAGTCACTCACACCTAAGCCACCAGATCCTTTCACCTTTCTCAAACTTGACCCTATGTCATCTCTTCACAGCATTTGGAGCATGTCATGGAAGGACTTTTACAGCCTGCTCTTCCTGTGTCCTTCCCTTGGGAGGTGCAAAAATCCTGGTTCAAATGCAGATTCTGCTACATGCAGCTTGGGCAACCCTGGACAAGTTAATTAACTTCCTAAAGCCTTCGTGTTCTCAGCTGTGAAATACATATAATATTAGCTCCCTCACAGGATAGGTGCAGGGATTAACTGAAATAATGCTTAGTATGTGTTAATGCTTCATCAGTGTTGGGGTTGCCATTATGTTAGTACTCAAACTCCATCACATTATAAACAGATCATGCCCCTTGATGCTTTGGTTTGCTTTGATGCTTTTGCTATGCTTTGCCCTTTGATGCTATTCTGGAAACCCCCCTACCCATACTGGGGATACAACATGGCCACACATGTATTTTGAAGGAAGCAAAGTAAGTGATAGATAAGTAGACCAGGTAGAAGAAGGTACCTTGTGATGAGCACCTTTGAGTAGAACTCCAGGGTAAGTTTGGCATTTCAGCTTTGCTTTGTGCTTGCTCTCATATTGGTTGAATGGTGACCTTTGGTATCCATGTATCTTCAACTCATCTGCTACTGTGATAAAATTGCTGAAGTATTTTACCTAGAAATAAAACTCACTTTCTGTGGGACACACACACATTAGGTACACTTTACCTCTGCATAACACGAACATCTCATTTTTTTTTCTTTTGTCAGCAAAAATAGCTAGTACTCAATGAACGCTTGTGTGCCACGTACTGTATGAATGCTTTACTTATGTTATCTTCAAAAATTAAATGCCGCAGTTATTCCAGTTTTACAGATGAGCAAATTGAAGTTCAAAGAAATTAAATAATATGTCCAAGGTCTTATAGCAAAATAGTAGAGACAGAATTCCAATAAGTAGTTGCAAGTGGCATATGGCAGATAAGAGAAGGTGAGAAAGGGAACCCCAGTGGTGTGTGCCTCATTCTCCATCACGCTCGTGATTTGAATGAGCCTTGGTTACTTGCAGATACTGCTGTGTATTTTATCTGAGTCCAGAGAGGAAATAACACTGAAACTCAGAATACGTAGCTTCTCTTCCAAGAACCACTGGTTTTATTCTCTGAACTTTTAATTGATGTTTTAAAAATGTCTTTTCTGGTCTTAGGTCCTTTTATCAGAGCTAGTTGTACCAAAGAATTGTAGATATGTTAAAAAACCACTTTTTAGGGCGGTAGTTTGCTTTTTTGTGTTTTTGATGCAAGTTTAGAAAATAGTTTTGTATTACATATATACATACACACGTACACATACATACATAATAGAGAGAAATTAAAATATTTATTACAGAAAACTTAGGAAATTAGGAAGTACAGAAAGAGCCCAAAAGAAATTAGTCTCTGTTAAATCAAATATTTAGGCACCATGAACATTCATTCAGTGACTTTTTAGTTTTTTTAATGTTGTGTAAACACATTTGTTATCAAAATAATAATCTGCATATATTGTTATAGGACATTGATTTTTTTCCATTTAACAATGTGTCATGAGAACATTTTCCCATGGTAGGATATGTTCTTCCACTACCTGGTTTTGGGGAGCAATTAACCTGTTCTTTCACATTTTATTTCCATACTTATGCAAATGGTTTTCATATGACTTACGCTATTGTTGGCACTGAAAATCCCCAAAAGGGGGATTATAGATTAGTTCTTTGGTATTAATATCCATGTGAAGAATAACTTTGGGATCATTTTCAATCAAATTATTATAAAGTTTTAAGTTTGTAACAAAAGAGACTTTGGGGGCGGTGCCTACGGCTCAAGGAGTAGGGCACCGGCCCCATATACCGGGGGTAGCAGGTTCAAGTCTGGTCCTGGCCAAAAATGCAAAGAAAAAAAAGAGAGAGAGAGAGACTTTAGCAGTTACCTGGGATAGCCTGTGCTGGGCCAAATCTCTTGTGTAGCCTTCCTGGCGGGTGAGCCAGCCTCTGCTCAGATTCCTCCATGGGTAGGTGCTACTCACACCCAAAGACCACAGCCCTTTGCTCCTCTTTGTATGACCTGACTTTACATGCTCCTGTATTAGGCATAAGGAACTAGATCCTCACACAAAGATTTTTGAAAAGCTTCTGAAACCTTTAGAATCACTGTACTTCAAGAACATTGTGATTCGAGAGTGTAGGAAGGAAGTAGAGGCAGGATGGTGAGCAACATAGTGCAGAAGGCTGGCTGAGCTAATAGAAACCAAGTCATTCTTATAGACAGCCGGGGCATGTTCTCTGATTTGTGAGCTGCAGTTATCCTAATTGATTTCTGCATACTTGTGGATAGGGATCTGCCCTCTTTCATTTATTTTTCTCTTGACAAGTAAGATGTGAAATGTTGTTCCATGCTTTTCTAATTTAAATGTTGCACATGTTGAGAGCTGATCCTGCCAGCCATTTTAAGCCTGGCCAAAAACATAACACATTGTTGTTATTAGCCCTCATCATTTGGTTAGGGCCAACATTTTGTTTGGACCTGTAAAGGAGGATAAGTCTCCCTTATAAGCATAACCTTCTTCCACTCTGCCATGAAATAGATAAGATGAAGCCCGAGCTAAGTTTCCTTGGTGAGTCGCTCTGTTGATGCTGATTAGGCCAGGGGTGTTCATTTTGATAGACTTCTTGGGAAGTAGGATTTCCATCTAATTCAGTTCTTTTTTTTTTTTTTAATATTACCTCGACGATCTGTAGGAGGTACAAGAGGAGAAATTAAGATGAAGATGACCAGGTTTTATGCTCTTGAGGTTCTGCTGAAAAGAAAGACACTGGAAAACTGACATAAGGGTGTGTGTGAAAAGTACAAAGTCACAGCAATTAGAGAGAACATAGAGAGAAACGGAGCATTACCTCCAGGTCTGTGTGTAGGACTGGCGGCAGTGTCGGTAAAGCCCTGTGCGTCCCGGGCAGCCCACATTCTGGGCAAGCCCTCACCCTCACGTGCCCACTGCTGGTGTTCAGTGTCTGTAAAGCCCTGTGTGTCCCGGGCAGCCCACATTCTGGGCAAGCCTTCACCCTCACGCACCCACTGCTGGTATTCACAGTTATGTGGATGCCCTGGTGGCCAGTACGCTCCTCAGCAATTTTGATTTCGTGATGTCTATTGTAGCTTTTTGTCATATTGTATGTTTTCAGTCAGTAGAGACTACACTCATAGCTCCTGTCATAGACGTCTGTGAATTTTTCTTTTTTTTTTTTGAGATGGGGTCTCACTCTGTTGTCCAGGTTGGAGTGCTCCCTGCAACCTCAAACTCCTGGGCTCAAGCAATCCTCTGCCTCGGCCTCCCAAGTAGCTGGGAATATAGGCACAAGCTACCATGCTCAGCTCATTTTTCTCTTTTTTTGTAGATACAAATCTTGCTGTATTGGTCAGACTGGTCTTGAGCTCCTGGTCACAAGCTGTCTTCTGGCCTGAGCTTCCCAGAATACTGGGATTACAGACATGAGCCACAGCACCTGGCCAAAGTTTTTCATGTTAAAAATTAATCCAGTTATTTGAAAATTAGAAACCATTGTCTACAGCAATCAGTGACTCTGTTGACTGTCCAAAAGAACTTTCTGCAATAATAGAAATGCCTCTTGCATCATCCAGGATAGGAGACATTTGCCACCTTCCATGCCTGATGGGTTGAGCATGACTCCTAAGACTGAGGAACTGGACATTCGTTTTGTTTGATTTGAATTAACTTCCATAGCCCTATGTGGTAGAAGCTACTACATGTGTATTGAACGTGGACACCACAGATCTGTGGGACCCGCTTCTCAGTAATGTTCTGAATGCCATACTCCATTGCCAAGCTGCTTCTGCCCCACCTCCTCCTACAAATGTGGGTACTGACCAGGCCCTCTTCTTCTCAGGTGCCCCTATTCCTGAAGGGCCTTTAGGCCAAGAGAAGAGCTTTTTCATAGATGCTTAAAAAATGATTTTGAAAATCTTTCCTAATTATAGAAATAAAAGGAATGATACTTTACACTTTTCTTTATGCTACCATCTCATTCTCAAGGGCCTTGAGGAGATTTTTGTATACCTGGGGCACATAAGCTAGTTATTTTCATATTTAGTTTGTTTCAAATTTTATACAGAATGATCCTTCCTTCCTGCCTCCCTTCCTCCCTCCCTCCTTCCCCTCTTTCCTTCATTGCCAGGCCAGAGTGCCATGGCATCAGTCTAGCTCATAGCACCTCAAACTCCGGAGCTCAAGTGATCCTCCTACCTCAGTCTCCCAATTAGCTAGGCATCCATCCCAACACCTGGCTAATATATATATTATCAGAGATGGGGTCTCAATCTTGTTCAGGCTGGTCTCAAACTCCTGAGCTCAAGGAATCCTCCTGCCTCACCTTCCCAGAGTGCTAGGATTATAGGTATGAGTCACCACACTTGGCCCATGCTCTTTCTTTAAAGGGTGGCTATTTTGGTCTGGTGTGGTGGCTCACACCCATAATCCTCGCACTCTGGGAGGCTGAGACAAGAGGATTGCTTGAAGCCTGAGCAAGAACAAGACCCTGTCTGTAAGGAAAATTAAAAAATTAGCTGGGCATTGTGGCAGATGCCTACAGTATTAGCTACTTGGGAGGCTGAGGCAGGAGGATCACTTGAGCCAAGGAGTTTGAAGATAGTGTGAGCTAGCCTGATGCCATGGCACTCCAGCCAGGGGGACAGAGCAAGACTGTCTCAAAAACAAATAAAACAAAAAAGGTGGCTATTTGATAGGCAGGATGGCTATGAATAATTATTAAAAACTTAGATCAAAATCTTAATTGTAGGGCTCTCATTAGGAAAGAAATTTCCCTTTTGTTTTCCTGATAATTATGAGGTGTAATCAAATGATCTCCCTTCTCTAAAATAATCTGAAACAATTAATACAGTCCATAGCACGTTACAAGTTATATATCTTTCTTATGCCTTGAGCTCTTTTAAGACTCACTAGCGGCTCGGTGCCTGTGGCTCAACGGGCTAAGGCGCCAGCCAAGTACACCTGAGCTGGCAGGTTCGAATCCAGCCCGGGCCTGCCAAACAACAATGATGGCTGCAACCAAAAAATGGCCGGGCGTTGTGGCGGGCGCCTGTAGTCCCAGCTACTTGGGAGGCTGAGGCAAGAGACTCGCTTGAGCCCAGGACTTGGAGGTTGCTGTGAGCTGTGATGCCACGGCACTCTATCCAGGGTGGCAGCTTGAGGCTCTGTCTCAAAAAAAAAAAAAAAAAAAAAAAAAAAAATGGAGACTTTACAGCCTTTGTATTAACCTGGATGGAAGTGGAACACATTATTTTTAGTAAAGCATCACAAGAATGGAGAAGCATGAATCAATCCTATGTACTCAATTTTG
>CAUYRH010164276.1:0-12742 GCA_963574655.1 Perodicticus potto | reverse complement strand
AAATGCAGAATACAAATGTCTTCATATAATAACTGAGAAAATGCCAGGAAGGCTATGTTAATCAGTTTGATGAAAGTAGTTAAGATTGTATATGAAACCAGCACATTGTACCCCTTGATTGCACTATTGTACACAGCTATGTTTTAATGATAAAGACAATAAAATAAAAAAAAGAAAGAAAATGTTCACCTATGTTATGACTACTAATTTACATGTTTCTGAAATTAGTAGCCTGTGAAAAGAGGCAGACTACAACTATTAGAGACATATGAGTTGAAAAGGAGGAGAGCAAAGTTGAACTTATTTTTTTAGGGAGAAGAAATGACCTCAACCACTGTAGTCACTTATCTCTTTGAGAAACTGAAGAGTTGTATTGGCAACATTGGATGTGGTGCATCCAGGGAGGTGAAAGTGACACAGAGGATGAGAGAATATCACATTTATGGCACACACTCTATTGTCACAGCAACCTTGGCTCTCGACCCATCACTGTGCCAAACTTTCACAATTGCATGGTTACTGTGTCACTATAAAATGGATTTAACTCTTTGGTAACACTGAGTTATGAAGTGTCTCATTCACATGTTTTAGAATTACCAAGTAAGTCATGCTACCGAGACATGTCAGAAGACCAGTATTCTTGGACTTCTCTTGCACATCTTTGTTCTCATTTTCCATGTAGGCTATATTTTTAATTTCACCTACCAGGGGACACAGCTGACTCTTTTTATTCTGTGTAGTGAGGTAATAACATAGAGAACCATTGCGAGCAAGTAAAACATCCTAGAGAAATCTTTGGAGATCATTTTTAAAAGTACAGCCACAGCTCACCATGTGCCCTCTCCTTTCTCTTTTCATCTGTTTCATTATCTGTGAAATTATCCTCAGTCCCATACTCCTGTTGTTTATGTGGGTAGAATGGAAATAATATTGAAATTATGAAACATAATGCTTTATATAAATGACATGCATTATTTTTACAAAAATGAATTATTTTGTAAAAATGGAAACATAACCACTTAAGGGGTGGAATGTAGCAGCTGCTGAATAGTACACTTATAGAACCACAGTACAATTTGGAAAAGGGTGTGAGGCTCTGCTGTTTTTTTATTTTTCAAAATGAAATTACTGGGAGAATTGAGCTCTGCAGCATAGTACAATTATCTTAATAGGAATTGGCCAGGGAACGAGGGTTAATGGCCTCATCTTTTTCAGGATATTGGTTTTAATTTGATACCAAAAAATGAGCTGATTTTATGATGGTACTAAAATAGAATACAGATTAATAATACTTAAATTAAGTTTTTCAGTGACCAAATCCTCCTCCTTATTCTTGCAACCCACAGTTTTGTTTTGACTTCTATTTTATAATAGAAAGAACCTATGTAGTTTACACTATTAGAGCAAGGCAGATCAAATTATCAAATTCCAAAATGTTAAAATAATAGTTGGCAAAATGCAATGAACTTCAGAAAAAGAACTTCAAATATATACTGTAAGAGGGAGATTTCGTTGTCCTTTTTTTTTTTTCTTCAACCTAGGATGATTTATATAGCCTTGAGTAGAAATTTTCTATCTTCATTCCACTACCCCAATAACAATTTCATTAATCAGCCTTGAGATACTCAAGAGATCAAGGGTAAATCAATTTTGAAGAGCCAACTAGATAAATTCCACTCGGAAAAACTGTGTTAGGAAGCAGGTTTGATTGGATTGACTCCTTAACATTAACAGATTAGACTACTTGAGTTGTATTATGTATGAAATAATTGTTCATATTGTTCAATTATAATCTCAAACTTGATACTATCTTCCCCCTTTTTATTAAACGTAGATCATTTTTATTGAATTAATTATGAACATATTTTTAATATAGTTCATATAATAGTATGATGATCACATGAGTTATTGGATACAAAAGCAATAATTAATATGTCTCTTTACTTACTTTAGAACAATGATGTGAACATAAAGTCTTACCTTCCAATGTGAAACACAGGTATGTGTACATATGACCAAAGAGTATGATGACCCAACGCTGTATTTTAGATACTTCAATTAAGTTTTACCTGATTTGGTTTTATCCTCTGCATAATAGAGATAATAGAACAATGAAGTTCAAATCAAATAATTTATTGAGGCTTGTTCATAGAAAGGATAAAGAAGAAAGATAATGAATCAGGATGCTGGGGAAAATACTCTGGTAAATTATTATTGCTCATGGATTCTCCAGCTTCCCACTTGTTGTCCTAGTTAGACCTGCCATGTGAGCGTCATACAATTCTCTGTATCTCCTTTCCTGCCATGGAAGACTTCAACTCAGGCCGACATGGTTGGATTGTTTTATCATAACCTGGTAGTGCCCACATCAGTCGAACTCCCTGAATGGCCACAACAAAGCTTCTGTAACTGGTGTTGGACGTTAGCGTTAATGATAAATTGACCTTTTTTTAGTAAACTACTGAAAGTTGAGGTTGTTGTTGACCATAACACACATTAACTCATATTTACTGTAACACTCCTGGGATAGTTATGAAAGTGCAGTGTAAACACAGTTTAAAAGGTAAGAGAAGACATAGTCAAAATTGTAAACACATATAAAATAAGTGGAATAAGGAGAATGCAAAGGACTTTTAATATTTATGTATTGATTATGAATCTGTTTTATCAGAAAAATGATTAATATGTAAATAACCTTTCTAATAAATAGAAAATTTCCTTAAATTTCAAATTAGGTAGTTAATTTTAATTTACTCTGAAAAAAGTTTGTGAGAGAATTTTCCAGGGACTTTTATTGTCCATCTGACGTCTGCATATGGGATGAGGAAGGGTGAGGATCGTTAATGTTTTCAATGTGCCTGTAAATTAAGTTCCAGTTGTTAACAGAATGGAATAAAGGGTGAAATATTTAGCAGTTTTACATGCTTTGTTTTATATTTCTAAAATATATTTATTTTAATAGGATCTGTTTTTTATATGCAAGGAAAGATAAAGATTAAAACAAAAAATTCCACAGAAAAGATTATTCAGAATTTCTTCATATGTAATTGAATTGTGTGAATCTCATTTCGATGCCCACAGCAAAATGTTGAAATAAAATCTTTGACGCTTTTAAATACAAGATATGGTGATAAAAATAGTTAAGTAATTAACTCTCAAATTACTGATATTCTAATCAACATGCACTTAGATTTGTACTCCCTTTTATTAATCAAATCCAGAAAAAGATTTTGGCTTTTTCAGGAAGGAAGTATTTTCTGCATTGTGAATATATCATCCTATCTCAGATGATAGATAAGATTGAGATTAGGGAGACAGTCAGTAAAGATTACACTGAATTTATTTATTTATTAATGAACCCAATTGGCTATTGCATAGATGTCATAAATAATTAGAACACATTTAAGGTCCAATAAGGTGTTACACCTCCCTAGTGGCACAAGAACATCTTCAGCAGTATCACAACTTAATTGCATACTAAAGTGGGGTTCATCCTTACACAAGTAAAAATCTATAAAACCACCAGGAGTTTGGAAGGATATGAGGAGAAGCTGTAATAGGATGACAAAAGTAACTCTACACTGCACTCTGCATTCTGTAGCTCTTCTGAGGCCCAAACCTGGCTGTTCTACATATGCTTGGAACCTACTCCTCACTCCAAATCGCCCATGTAGAGAACTAAAAAACAAATTTTTTAGATTATCTTATTTCAGTAGTACTTTATTTAACATTTTCTTGATATAAGCATACCACAGAGAAAGAAGGGAGGCAGATGTACTGTACAACTAATGAAGCTGAAGTTTCTTCAGGTGTATGCACGTCTGTGAGAGCTGGGATTTGTACACTGTGCTGGGTAGAAAGCAGAAGTCAGACAGCATTTAGAAAGCATTTCTATGTAACCATTTCTGGTAGGTTGGCTAACAAACCTCAGAAAGAAGATAGCTAGATTTCCAAGGTTGTTATTTTTTGTTTTCTGATTCTGAAAATGTATTTACTTTTATATTCAATTTTGTATTTTGAATTTATCATCATTTTTTAATGGAGCTCTCTAACTTTCATATGATTTTTGCACTTGAATCCTGAAACCTTTTTTTTTTTTAATCAGAGAAAGTAATATTGAAATATCTGCTAAGTCTACCACTACTGTATAGAAAACTTCCCTTCTATTACTCATCTTCTGGCAATGCTGATGCTAATGACCCTCGAAAGTCAGAGACCTTGAATGATACACACTAACTCAGCTCATGTGTCTGGGGAAGAGTGATTTCATCTCATCTCACTCACAAGTGTGGGGCCAGCTGAAAGAAGCTGAGCTAGGATGATTTTAGCTTGGTGACTGGGGGCGGGGGGTTGTCTCTATTCTCCATGTCTGTCATCCTCTGTCATTCTTCTCTGGGCGTGTTCTCACAGCAAGGTCACAGGGAAAGGGCATGTGAGATTCTGAAACGTGCACAAGCTGTGCTAGATTTCTCTCCTCTGCTAACACCTCACTCACTAAGTCAGATCACATCGATGGTTTAATGAGACTCAAGGGGCCCAAAATAATGCCTTCTAACTGGCTGAAGTTAATCAGAAGATATAGACTTCTTACTCCTTGAAGCTAGGTATTAAGATATTTGCTATTGAAATTGTATGAGGTCTTGGATTTGCTTGAAAATAATAAGAAAAGATGGAAATGGTTGGGGATAAGATGAAACAAGATTGATCATGATGAGTTGATACATTGTTGAGGCTGGGAGAAGAGTATGGTGTTCATTCCACAGTTTTGTCTACTTTTGCAAACATTTGGGGGGGAGAAGCCTTTATTCACCATGTATTTCACTAAGTGTAAATGAGCTACTTTCAGCAATAATTTACTATTTTCAGCATAAGAATTATGTTGTCATATAATATGGCTAGGGACAAATGAAGACTAGATATTATCTAATTAAATATTAGTTGTATGAAAAAGGATGCATGTTTTTATTAATTATGTACCTATATTTATTTATTTGTGTATTAACACTTACTCACTGAGCACAATGTATGCACCAGGTACACTTCTGGGCCAGAGAGCATGAAATGGATAGATAAGGCTTCTGATCTTAGATTTTCAGAGTAGGTTTAGACTTCTATTACTGCTGTAACAGATTACCACACCTTGGTGGCTTAATCAAGACATACAGTATCTCCTAGTTTTGTATGTCAGAAGTCCAACCTGGTCTCCCTGTGCTTCAGTCAAGGTGTTGGCAGTCTTCCTGGCAGCTCTAGGGGAGATTCTGTTTCCGCACATTTTCTCCTTTCCAGAGGTCATCCACAGTCTTTGACTTGTGATCGTCTTCCTCCACCTTCACAGGCAGCAATGTGGCATCCCTTTGTGCTTTTCTTTCATAATCACATTTCCCTCTTACTGACTATAGTTAGGAAAGGTTCTCTACTATTAAGGATTCGTGTGAGTAGATTAGGCCTATCTGGACAATTTGAGATAATTTCTCCATTTAAAGGTCCTTGTATTTAATCATATTGTGAGAGTCCCTTTAGCCATGTTAGGTGACATATTTACAGGTTGAGGATTTTAGAATGTGGATATCTTTGGAAGGACATTATTCTGCCTACCAAAAAGGTAGCTTGTGGGTAAAAGAAACTAATTAATTAAGCAAAATAGACACTGATACGTGCTATAAAAATCTAAGTAATGATACAATAGATAGTGACTTGCAAATTACTTGTAAGATACGCCTCACTAAGGGGGATTTAGGCTGACACTTTTCCAACAAGTGAAGATCACCTTGCAAAGTTCTATAGGCAGATAATTCCCAGCAAAGGCAAAGCTGATGTAAACGCCCCAAGGGGCAGAATGGAAAGCAGGTAAAGGGACTGGATCCTGGAGAACTAAAGGGAAAGTAGTATTTCATGAGACGGGTGTTAGTAACAGTCCAGATTTTTTGGCTCATTTGTCTTACTCTGTTATAGACTCTGAATTATATGTAAAGCACCAGAAACAAAAAATTGAACAGAGGACTTTAAACAGAGAAAGAGTGTAATCAGATTCATGCTTTGAAATAACTTATGGCTGCTCTGTGGAGAATCGATCGTTGCTGTTTGTTCTCCACAGCACCCATCACGACCTTGGCCATTAATCCTCGGTTAGCAAAACAATAAAAATAATATTTAATAAAATTCTTGTTTTACTAATTAATTGATTGAAGAAAAGCTTTTTAAATGATATTTTGGAGTGGATACTGAACAGAAAATAAAGTCAGCTAACCTCTTAGTTAGGTGTATTTACTTCAGATAAATACTGCATTATTCCCTAATAGAGATTAATTCTGATATTTGTGACTTACCTCATAGGTTCAAACAGTAAAAAAAGAATATTTACATATATTTTTTAACAAATCCAGGTGTCTGGGCTATACCATAATGTTTTTAAACCTAAACAAGTAAATAAATCATATATAACAATGGTTGAAAACAGTGCTACTGCTTGAATTTATAGGAAGACCTTAACAGTCTCATGAGGTTTATTTCATAAATAGGTAAAAAGTCATAGAATTGGCAGGAAATGGATGAAAGAAGTAGTATCTTATTATTAGCTGTATATGCTATTTTGATGAACGAGAGAATGATCCATATTTATGTTTATACACTATACTAAACAGGCTGGGTTATTTTCTGTTGTAATATATTGCTTAAAAGATAAGTCTTTTAGTGGTTATATAATTAGATGTGGTTTAGGTGGTTGAAATCTTCACACATTAGAAGATGGTGGATGGAGGGAAACCAAAAAAACAAACAAATATACAAAGTAGCCTATAGGTATGCGCGAACCCCTCTACACCCTGCTCATCCGGTCAGAGTCAAGGTGCCAAGTTCTTATTTTGACAATGATAGGTTCTAAAACATGTTATTTGATTGTATAGTCTTCTGTCTTGTCTCTGGGATATACACACAGCCAGGACTATCATTTTGGTGAGGAGTTTTGGAAACTTGATAGCAATGAATTAAAAATTATAATTTACTTTTCAAGAAATGAAATTGTAGTAGAAATTTTAAATTTTTAATTGTAGTACTAATAATCTTGATGAATTATTATAATATTACATAAAGGACAAGGTTTGAACAATTAAGATAATATTGAAATTATATGCTGTATCACAATGTAAAAGTTATTTTTCCTTCTGTTGAAGCCATCAAGATGTTTGTGTGTATAATAATGTTATAATATAGTAATAATCACACATCCTTAAATAAGGCAAATTTTGTTATAATCTATTGTCAGTAATTAAAAACAAAACCAACATATCTTTTAACGATGAAGCTTCCTTCTTATTTGGTCACTGATTATTTTCTGATACAGTTCTTGCTCACTATACTAAACAGTTGTGGCATTATTATCCCTCAATATCCCCCTTGCTAAACGAAGTTAATTCATGGGGAATGAACTTTCTTTTTGAATACTCTTGTAAAATAAAAATAATGAATTTGTAATTATAGGACAATAATATTTTCTATAAAATTTCAACAGAATCCACTTTTGCATTTATCTTCAGTCAACAAAAATATAACAGAAACTAAGGCATTTTCCTGCACCCTATGCTTTAATGAATGAATAAGAAGAAGCCACACTCAATAAACTGCTCTATTTTCTACTCACTTTTAATCTCCTCTTACTTTCCTGCAGACCAGGGAGAAGTAATAGAGCAATTAATCATATGATACTCTTCTGCTGACAGCACTGGTGTCCTCTGACTATATTTATTGCTGTGCTGCCAAACTTCCTTCTGCCACTTCTCCCTGCTTGTCATAGTTTCCCAGCAACTCTCCATGCTATCAATTATTTAGCATAAGTAGCATTATATATCCCTTCAAGAATGTCTATTTAGGGAGCAAAATCAATAAACAGAAGGTCCATTAAAGCCCATATAATACCGAAAGATAACAGAATGATTATAGTCTGTGCTGTCCCTTGCACAGAACCAGCTATCAAAAACCAGGAGCCAGAGTTCACTTGTACTGGTAATATCATTTCTATATTTTTAACACTAAATCCTTATCACCTGAAGGCTCCAATTTGCTAATAGAGTTTTAGAGGAAATACAAGTTCATTTAGGCGTAAGAGAAACTGTGAAGTTTCAGACTTTAACAACCACAAGAGCAGTAAACCTGCAATGTATCAGTCATTTCCTGGGTATGAGCATCAGTGACTGAGATATTCTGTAAGAAATCTTTAGGAGATGGCATGTTCACTTATAATTAGGCAGCTTCTAGAAGGAATTAATATCTTGATAAAACTTAAATTAGTCAAGTAACCTCATAGTTAGTCAAAGTATTGGGAAGACATAGTGAGACAGACCTTAGTTTACTTAAGCAAGCCTTTTCTTCCAAAGGCGACAGGAGGATACTTCGAATCCTTTTAAGTGCTTGCATTCAGAACTATCTTTCAAGGAGCAGCCTCTAAAATATTATTATTGCTCCTTTCCACCATGCAAGTCAGGTGTTCATTCTGACAAGTGCATTGATTGCGCAATTTATAGCATGACACTTAGCTAAAAATTTAGACTGCCCTAAACAGTTCCACCAAGCAACGGCGTGGAAGGGAAGTACTGAATCATTTCCGACTCTGCAGAGGGCATATTTTGTATCAGAGATTTAGCACCCTTGAGATTTACATGGCTGCTTATGACCACCATCCTTCATTCTGTGTAAACCTGCTGAAAGATAGGGATGGCTGGCTTTATTCATCAGTATCTCCCTTAAGTAAGGAAAGTGGGCCTTACACTGAGGAGAGAATATCGTAGTGTCTATCACAAAATAAGAATTCATTTATATATTCTGAAAGTGCAGGATCAAACTGGATTTGAAATTTTAAGTATATGGAATTATAAATGCTATTAACAGTGTATGCTCGAGTACACAAAGTGATTTTAGAATATACTGTCTGGACCAGATAATCAATGGTATTTCTATTTTTTTTAATGTTTGTTCCAGTGGCATCTGTGATATTGCTTATGACTCCATATGATACGTGAATGGAGTTAAACAAAACAGTACAAGTCCTTTGCAATATGAGGAGGGGAAAAGGGAATGAGCAATTCATGTTCTTGGAGTTTTTCATACACTCATAAAGATAACATATCTTTGAAAATAAATATTTTCTTATCTTCATGTTGATATGTTTAGTAAAAATACATACTTATGACTCAATTTCTGATCATATTGCATAAAAGGTGTAATTTCAATTCAATGTTGCATTTCCTTTATTCTTTCTGTAATTTTACTTTATTTTTCTCCACATTAAGCAGTAAATCATATTCAAATATATTAATGCCAAAGAAAGAGATAAAATCATTTGTTCCCATATAAGTCCCCCAAATGAAGCTATTTTGATTTTTTAAGTTTTGGAAATGTCAAGTATAAAAGAGCATGGGACAAAGAAGTGAGGTCAATTAAAAAAATACAACAGCAGGAAAGCAACACCTGAACAAGCCAAACCCTTTCTGACCTCATGGTATCAGTGAATACTTATTGTCTTTGGTAATGTTCTCATTCGTATGACTTTTTGAAAGACATAGTTTCTTTCCCAGAGGATTTTATTAGAACGTAATGATCCAAGCTGAATGCAGCAAACAGTAAAATCTGTGTACTCTGGAAAGGCCGAGGCCGGGAACAATTTGAGGGAGACAGACTCAGTGAGACAGGAGAGTCTAGGTCTGAGGCACCTCACTCCCTCCAAAAACTCTTCTAAATCTTTGTTCTGTATTTCCTCAGGAAAACAAAAAACTTTTTTAAAAGATACTCATGCTTTTCTTATCTGAATTTTGATAAAATTGTTAAGAGAAATCTTGACAATTATAAAGAATGACTACTGATTGTATTATTTCACACAATAAAATTTCAAATTTTTTCTTCATCCAAATGCATGCTACCATCCAATTCTTCAAATAAAATCAAGAACAGATTAATTTTTGCAGACAGAGGGAGTATGGTCATCCTTGGTTTAGTCAGTTTAGCCTTTGGAAATTCAAATTAGCTTTATGTCGCCTAGTGTTTGAAACAAAACCCGAAAATAATTATGTTAGATTTCTGTCATCCTAATAGAAGAAGAACTACAATGAGCTATCATTTCATCCTGGCTAAAATGGCTTTTATCCAAAAGACAAGCAACAAAGAATACTGAAGAGGAATGGAGGAAGAGGAACCCTTATACACTATTGATGTGAATGTACATTAGTGCGACTATAGAGAACAATGTACAGGCTCCTCAAAAAAATAAAATTAGAACTACCATTAGATAGCTTAGAGCAAGTCCACTGCTAGGTATATATCCAAAAGAGAGGAAGTCAGTGTATCAAAGAGATATATGTTTATTTCAGCAATATTCACTATAGCTGAGATATAATGTCAACCTAAGTATCCATCAATGATTATGAATGGAGAGAGAAAATGTGGTACACATGCACAATGGAATATTACTCAGCCACAAAAAAGAATGAAATCCTGTCATTTGAAAACAACATGGATGGAAGTGGAGAAATTTATGTTGAAATGAAACAGGTGCAGAAAGACAAATCTCACATGTTCTCACTTATGTGTGGGACCTAAATATTAAGACAACCGATATCATGGAGACAGAGAGTAGAGTGATGGTTACTGGAAGCTGGGAAAGGTAGTGGGGAGGGGAGATAAGGTGGAGACAGTTAATGGGTGCAAAAATATAGGTAGATAATTAGTAGAATGAATAATTATTGATAGCACAATAAAATATGTATCACCATCAAGAAGGGCATACTTTAAAATAACTGAAAAAGTAGAACTAGAGTGCTTCTAACACAAAGAAATGGTAAATGCTTGAGATTAAGGATACCCCAATTACCCTGATTTGATTATTGCACATCATATAACTGTTTCAAAGCATCACGTGTACCTCATAAATATATACAACTATTACATTCCCATACTATTTATAATTAAAAATTAAAAAGTTAAGAATAAGAAAAAGCAGAAAAAACACTAGTAGAAATTAACATGGGAAAAAACTACACTGCAATGTCTCATGAATGATGGTTTTAGTTTTGACACCAAGAATGCTGGCAATAAAACAAAAATAGACCAATGGCATTCCATCAAAATGAAAAGCTTTCGCATAATAAAAAGAACACTTAATAGATTGAAGAGATAATCTATGGAATGGGAGAAAATATTTGCAGGCCCTATATCTGAGAAGAGAATAATATTCAAAACATATGAAAATTTCAAACAATTATACAGAAAGTGTTCTATCCAAACATGAGTGGAATTATCGAGAATTATGCCAGCACACTGAGTCCAGTTGAATTTTAGAGTACTTTTTATTTAGCTGGCACTGAGAGGGAGCTCATACCCAGAAAAGAACTTTTGGAGAAGAGAATCAGGGGAGTAGGGTTTTTAATTTGTGCTTTCAATTGGGGGGCTTTTAATAGTGAAGCAGTTACAGAAGCAACACTTGCCAGATTAGAGTCTACAGGGATGGAGTTAGTGGGCACAAAAGGGCCTTGAAGGAGAGCAGGTCTTGCATCCAGAGTGGGAATTTTCAAGGTCTTGCAACTCTAAACTTACCTTTCTGTTTCTGCAGGGTGTCTGTGCTCGGGGGCTTGTAACAATATGCGAGGGGAGGGGCAGTGGGGGCTGCAAAGTTTTAAACCATGTACAAGATGGAGTCAGTGGTATAAGATAGAGACAGTCAGGCTCCACATTAGGAAAGGATCTAAATTAAAAATATGCAAGGAGCCTTCTCAAAAGAAGACATACGAATGGACAACAGATACATGAAAAAATCTCAACATCACTAATCATTTGGGAAATGCAAATTAAAATCACAATGATTTATCACCTCATGCTTGTCAGAATCACTGTGATGGAAAAGGCAAAATATGGCAAGCATTGGAAAGGATGTAGAGGAAAAGAACATTTGTATACTCCCATTGGAAGTATACATTTATATAGCCATTATGGAAAACTGTATGGAAGTCCCTCCAAAAAAAAAAAAAAAGGAAAATTAAATTATTAGATGATTCAATAAACTCACTTCTGAGTATTTAACCAAATTTTTGAGATCTGTGTGCTGAAGAGATGTCTCTACTTCCATGCTCATGGTAGCATCATTCACACTAGCAGGTTATGAAATCAACCTAAGTGTCTATCAACGACACAGGAGTGGATGAAGGAAATCCAGGGTACACGCACAATGGGATATAATTCAGCCTTAAAAGAAAAATATCTGTAATTTTCCACAATCTGGATAAAGTTTAAGAACATTATACTAAGTGAAAGAAGCCAGGCACAGAAATACAAACACCACCTCACCTCTGGTATGTGGAATCTGAACCAACTGAACTCGTTGAAGCAGAGAGTGACAGGGGATGGGGTGTTGGGAGAGGAAGAAGATGTTCAGAAAGTTCAAAGCCTCAATTAGCCAGGCTCAAGACACGCAGTGCAGTATATATTATTTTTCAGATACATTACACAGTGTGGTGAATATGGTAATAACAGTGTATTTTACCTCTCAAAATGAGTGAGAATGAATTTCTTTTTTTTTTAAATACATGTATTTTATTATTCTTCATTACATTATTTCCCCCCACCCCACCCCTCAGTGGTAAGAGAGAATTGATTTACAGATAAGAATACAGAAAACACTAAAGCTCCTGGTAGAGGGAGAGAATTCAAGTGGGGAGAGAGAAGCTCTCTCCGTTCCTCTCCCAGTCTTTCTCCATCTCCTCCT
>CAUYRH010164273.1:0-20620 GCA_963574655.1 Perodicticus potto | reverse complement strand
AATTCCCAGGCTTAAGCGAGTCTCTTGCCTCTGCCTCCCAAGTAGCTGGGACTACAGGCGCCCGCCACAACGCCCGGCCATTTTTTGATTGCAGCCGTCGTCGTTTGGTGGGCCCGGGCTGGATTCGAACCCGCCAGCTCAGGTGTATGTGGCTGGCGCCTTAGCCCGTTGAGCCACAGGCACCGAGCCTATTTTAGTATTTCTTAAGATGCAGAATTACAGCCATGGTTAGAAGTTTGGAAACAGACCCATGTTCAATCCCGTCTCTGTTCCCTAAGAGCCATGGTGATGGAGGGTAAATTTCCTTAAAGTCTCGGAACTTTAGTTTCTTCAGCTGTGCAATGGGAATATATAGAATTTATAGAGTTGTAGTGAGGTTTAAATTATCAGATTGCACATTTGGCAGGGCTTAAATTATCATGTGCTTGGAAGACTGTGAGAGCCTGTGGAATCCTAGCTGGTGTGTGTACATGAGAAAATTGAAAATTCAAGCACATGGCTACCTTCGTCTGCCTTGGAAGCTCTATCTCAATGGAGTTACATAACCACCTCCTGTTTCAGCATAAGGAAACACTCCCTGAAATGAATTTGTGCAAAATTCCTTTATTTCTTGAGTCGATTGTCCAGAAGTGCAATTGCAAATGTGTGTCTCATTTCCCTTTGTACTTGATCAGTACAATCATTTATTTATTTATCTGTTTTGTGCCATCTTTGATTTCTTTCATCGATGTTTCATAATTTTCAGTATATAGATCTTGCACTTCCTTGGTTAAATTTACTCCTAAGTTTTTATGTATTTTTTGATGCTATTATAAATGGGATTCTTTTCTTAATTCCTGTTTTATCCTTTGTTAGTTTTACAGCTGACCCTTTTTTTAAAAAGGGTACAAATGTTTTGGTTACATGAATTGCTTTTGTACAATTTGTTTTTTTCTAAATTTTAAATTAGTACGAGGGTGCCAATTTTTAGGTTACATTGTTCTCACTTCCAGAGTAAGTTCCCGTTGTAAAAGAGCCCCTCATAATGTGCATATTAGGTGAGATCCACCTCATGCCAGTCCTCCACCCTTCCCCTTCCCTCTCCCGCCTCCCTTTATCCCCATTCTAGGCTATATTTGTGTTTTATTGTGTAGATGAGCATGTAATTGTTTATATATTGGTTTCATGTTAGTATGAAGTACTTTGGATATTTATTTTTCCATTCTTGCACTACTTTACTAAGAATGTATTTCAACTCCATCCAGGTAAACATGAAAGATGTAAAATCTCCATCTGTTTTAATGGGTGAATAGTATTCCAGGGTATACATATACCACAGTTTGTTGATCCATTCATGGGTTGATAGGCACTTAGTTAATTTCCATGACTTGGAAATTACGAATTGAGCTGCAATAAACATTCTGGTGCAAATGTCTTTGTGGTACAATGACTTTTGTTCTTCTAGGTAGATACTTAATAATTGGGATTGCAGGATCAAATGGAAAGTCTACTTTTGGATCTTTGAGGATACTCCATACTTTTCTTCAAAACAGCTTAATCTGGAGGAATCATGTTGCCTGTTTTCGGGATATACTATTAAGTCTATAGTGATCAAAACAGCGTGGTACTGGCACAAAAATAGAGGCGTAGATCTATGGAACAGGCTAGAGAATCTAAGAGATGAACCCAGCCACATATTGTCATTTGATTTTCAATAAGCCTAACAAAAACAGGCACTGGGGAAAAGAATCCTTATTTAAAAAGAGGTGCTGGGAGAACTGGTTATCCACATGTAAGACTGAAACTAGACTAATGCCTCTCACCATTGACAAAAATCGATTCTCGCTGGCTAAAAATTTAAATTTAAGACACAAAACAATAAAACTTCTTAGAAGAGAGTATGGAGAAAACACTTGAAGATACTGGCCTGGGAAAAAGACAACCCCCCTGGCAATAGCAGCAACAACAAAAATAAATAACTGGGATTTGATCATGCTTTTGTATAATTTGAATCAAAGTTTTAAGTGCCCGTCACCTGGATAGTGTGCATTGTACCTATTGTTAGCATATAAGAGCACTACTGATTTTCCTAAGTTGATTTTTTATCCTGCCAATTTACTAAATCAGTTCTAGCAGTTTTTCGGTGGAGTCTTTAGGATTTTCTGTATAAGTTGTTCACACAGGGACCATTTCACTTCATCTTTTCCTGTTTGGATCCCTTTTGTACTTTTTCTAAAGTGGCAAAAGTGGACATCTTTGCCTTACTCCTCATCTTAGAGGACAAGCCTTCAGCTCTTCACCACTGAGTGTGATGCTTGCTGTGGGCTTATCCTGTGTGGCCTTCACTGTGTTGGGGAACCTTCCTTCTGTACCTACGTTGTTGAGAGTTTCTGTCATGAAAGAATGTTGAATTTTGTCTTTTCTGCTCTATTGAGATGATCATTTTTTTTTAAACAGATGCTGACAGAATCATTGGGTCCCCCTCCCCCCCCTTCATTCTGTTAATATGGCAAATCATATTTATTGATTTCACAGGTTGAACCAACCTTGCATCGCAGGGATAAATTCTACTTTCATGGTGAATGATCCTTTTAATGTACTGTTGAATAAACACAGTTTGTTAGTATTTTGGTGCAGATTTCACTATGTTCATCAGTGATACTGGCCTGTGGTTTTTCTTACAGTATGTTTCTCAGGATTTGGTATCAGAGTGATGCTGATCTTGTAAAACAAGTTTGAAAGTATTCCCTCGCCTTCAGTTTTTTGGAAGAGTTTGAGAAGGATTAGTATTAGTTCTTCTCTAAATGTTTGGTAGAATTCAGCCATAAAGCCGTCTAGTACTGGGCTTTTCTTTTATGGGAGACTCTTAATTACTGATTCAATCTCCTTATTCATTATTGATCTTTTAAGACTTCCAGTTTTTCCTTGTTCAGTCTTGGCAAGTCATGTGTTTCTAGGAATTCTTCATTTTATCCTAGGTTGTCCAATTTAGTTCATAGTCATCCTTATGATCTTTTGTATTTATGTTGTGTTATCAGTTGTAAAGGCTCCTCTTTCATTTCTGATTTTTCTTGTTTGAGTCTTCTCTCTTTTTATTTCTTAGCCTACGGTTTGCCATTTTTATCTTTTCAAGAAAACCAAATCTTAGTTTCATTACTCTTTTCTATTGTTTTGTAGACTATTTTATTTACTTCTGTTCTGATCTTTGTTCTTTCCTTCTTTCTGCTAACTTTGAATGTAGGTGGTTCTTCTTTTTCTGATACCTTGAGATGTAATGTTAGATTAACTCTTTGAAATCTTTGTCTCTCTTTTTTCTTTTTTTGCGTAGGTGTTTATTGGTATAAAATTTCCCCTTAGAACCACCTTTGTTGCATCCTGTAAGTTTAGGTATATTGTGTTTCCATTTTTGTTTGTCTCAATATTCTTTTTTTGAGACAAAGTCTTACTTTGTCATCCTCAGTAGAATGCCATGGTGTCAGTGCACACAGCAACCTCAGACCTCAGACTCTGGAGCTCAAGCGATCCTTTTGCCTCAGCCTCCTGAGTAGCTGGGACTACAGGCACCCCCTACAACGCCCAGCTATTTCTAAAGACGGTATCTCACTCTTGCTCAGGTTTGTCTTGAACTTGTGAGTTCAAGCAATCCACCTGCCTCAGCCTCCCAAAGTGCTGGGATTACAGGCATGAGCCACTGTACCAGGAATTTTTTTTTTTTTTTTTAATTTTAAGACAGAATCTTACTCTGTTGCTCCAGGCTAGAGTACAATACGATGGCATCAGCCTAGTTCACAGCAATCTCTAACTCCCGGCCTCAGGGGATCCTCCCACCTCAGCATCCCAAAGTGCTAGGATTACAGGTGTGAGCCAACACACCCAGTCTAGTAATATTTATTAATAGAATGTATTTGCTTTTGATCCAATTCTGCGCCTATGTCATTGGATGTGCAGAAATTGCTGTCCATTCACCTGGCTCTCTAGGGGAGCATTTCTCCCTGTTCTGAGTGAGGACCTGAGCTTGATAAAAAATGGGAGACCACACCCTTCCCTGCTCCTACCATGTATTACTTTGATTTTTGTTATATCATGTCTAAAAGGCTTCTTAACTCATGAATGTGCCACACTGTGCACTCTACCAGCATATGAATGCCTCCTCACATCCCCAATCTCCAAAATGTGTGGAAGAGACTTTGGTTGGGATTTGAGTCAGGGAAACCCAAACTGTATGTATTGCTCCCAAGTGCGAGGAGAGAACATTTGTTTGATCTGCTGCGTAAGTGATGTTTCTCTAGTAGTGTACTCATAAATTTGAAAATATAAAGGATTGGCCCTGACACAGCCCAAGAACAGCTTGTAACTCTGATTTGGAATGTCATGTTTTACAGTTACTTAATCAAATCTGAGAGCCGTGGATGGGAAGTGGGTTTTGTAAATATTGCTTTGAAGCTTTCCCATTTCAACAGAAAACAGATGCCACGTATTTTCATCAGTATTGGTATTCAAAGTTATTGAAATAAAACACAATTCTACTTCTTGATAAAGCAAAATGCCTGCAAAGGTCCTAGGGAATAAGTTGGCTGGAAGACCTTCATTTTTGAAAGAGAGGCGTAAACATGAAATATTTATAACCAGAGGGATATAGGAACACAATTATAATTTAACATGTGAGTCACAACACTGTCTTGTTCAACCAGGGAACAAATGACTTAGAGGCAGAATAACATTACTTTATTTGTGTGTCTTAAGAACATGCTGTTCTTTCAGTCTGCCCACGACTTTGGGTTAAATGGCAGAGTGTCTGTTCCATTCCCTGGGGTGGTCGGTGGCTACACTGGATGTTAGTTGGGGGTTGCTTTTCAAGGAATCGATGATGATGATGATGATAAGAGTTTACTGAGTGCCAAGCACTGTGCCTTCTGCTCTACTTGCATTATCCCACTTAGCCTCATGCCGCCTTCTAGGGAAGTGTCATTCTCCCCAGTGTGTAGATGAGGAAGCTGAGGCCTGGAGAAGCTTAGCCACTTACTCAAAGCCCTTCAATTACCAGTTGTCAGAGGGGAGGTTGAACCAAACGCCCTGGATCCGGGGTCTGGTTCTTCGTCACTCGCCATCCCCTCCTGAAGAAGACAAGCTCGGGCACGCCCCATGTAACCAAAGGCTCTGGCAAATTTTGCTCTGCTGTGTTCCACTGTGTCACCGTCACTAGAGAGGGATAACGTGCACAGTAAGGTTTTGGCTGAGACTTTGTGTATTTTTGTGCTGCTATATCTCTTCACACCCCCGCCCCAAATATTCCTGAATGGGAGATGAGAAGGGCCTCGACAGCTCCCCAGGAATAGAGAACAAAATCTCCCTGCAACTAAAGAAAATTTCACTAGCTTCCAGCCCGGGAATAGTTTCCCTTCAGATTCCCAGTGCCGGCTTTATACTGATGAGTTATGACCGTGGTTCCTGCAGGCCTGATTGGTAAATGTTGTGTGATGTTCTGTGAGCTGGTCTTGCACGGTGCCGCGTTCATTCCCTTTCCGAGGATTCAGCGAGCTCCTACCCCGTGTCGGGCCCTGGGTAATGTTTGGGAAACACTTGTGATCATGTCAAGCCTCCCTGCTGGCCTCCTCGAACCCTGGGCATTTTCAGTGTGGTGTTTAGGTATCTATTCATCCCTCCGGAAGCTGAACCACCTTCAAGTTTAAGGTGCTGGGCCTGATGAGTTTAAAGCTGACCCGTTATCCTTGCCCACCCCATCTTCCTTCTTGCTGGATCTAAAAGAGGATGTGTGGCCCTGCTCGTCCTGGCAGCCTTTCTTCAAGGGGGACGGCCTTAGAAAGTGAACTGCACTGTAAACGCAGAGAAGAGGGTTGATGGAACCATCTGTGTCGCCTGGTGCTGAGCCCACCCCACCTGGGCTCTTCCAGGGGAGCTGGGAACGTCCTTGAGCTTGAAGCTGCTTCTTTGCTTTGGGCTTTCCATTGCCTGGCAGTTGAAAGCATTCTAACCGTACCTCGGAGGTTGCTATGGAAGCATACAACATGTATTAATTAGCAGGGAAACTGTATCTTAATTTACTCAATTTTAAGTTTTTCTTACACTTAACTGTTTGAACCTGCTCTGAGGACTGACCATCAGTACTTGGAAGAGTTGGCCTTTGAGGAAACCCATGAACGCAAAGGCAACCAAATCTTAATGGGAAAAAATCATGGAAAGTCCAGTGTGGTTACTTCCCTTTTTCTGAGAATATGTTTATTTGTTTCCATTGTATCTGTGTAAACCCTAACAAATTACCACACACCAGGTAGCTTAAAACAACAGAAACTTATTCTCTCACAGTTCTGGGGGCCAGAAATCAAGAGGGTGCCAGGGCTGTGTTCCCTCTGAAGGCTCAGGATGGGGCAGGGGGTGTTACCATTCCTTGACTTTTCCAGCTTCTGGTGGCTGTTGACATCACTGCACTTCCTGCCTCATCTTCACGCGGTCTTGTGTCATTGAGTCTCTCTACTTCTATCTCTTATAAGGACATTTGTCCTTGGATATAGGGCCACCTAGTAATCCAGGATGATCTCGTCTTAAGATCCTTAACTTGGCCAAGTACAGTGGTTTATGCCTGTAATATCAGCACTTTGGGAGGCCTACGTGGGAGGACTGCATGAAGGCAAGAGTTTAAGACCAGCTGGGGCAACATAGCAAGACTTCCATCTCTACAAATTATTAAAAAATCAGCCAGGTTTGGTGGCGGGCACCTGTAGTCATTGCTGAGGAGGCTGAGGCAGGAAGATTGGTTGAGCCTAGGAGTGTGAGGTTGCAGTGAGCTATGATGACACCACCATATTCCAGCCTGGGTGACACGTTTGCAGGTTCTGGGGATTAGGGTGTAGATACATCTTCATAGGGCCCCTCCATTCAACCAACTTCAGCACAGTTGTTCTTTGCTGTGACTTTATAGCACAAACATGACATGGTCCTATTTACAATGTAAAAAGTGGTTTTTGATTCACACAAACAGGAATAAATAGATCAGTATTTACTGGTACTCCACAGAAAGCATTAAGTTTTCTGTACCCACATTGGATAACTGCTTAGTTATGACTTGAGAGAAGATTTAAAAAAGTATTTGGATAGAGGAAATAAGATTGTGTGATGTAAATGCCGGACAACATGTTCTTGCCAGTACGAGTTCCTGGCTCCGTAGCAGAGGGGCTGTGTTCAACCTCAGACATGTCCCAGGATATATGTGGACAGCCTCAGATTCAGGGGTTCCAGAAAAGGGAGGTATGGCTAAAATTGCAAGAGAACAGATGGACATGAGAAGGGAAAAACTAGTCATGTTCTGAGAGGTGGTAGATAGATCCCAGGAGGACAGCTGTGGACGTGGGAAAGGAAAGAAAGGACACTGGACTTGGAATCAGACTCAAATCAAGCTTTCTAACATATTTCCACATGATCTTGGGGGAAGTGACATGCTCTCCTTGAATCAGTTTTATCTCCCCTAACTTTCAGGAAAGTAGTGCTGCTTTACACATTTTATTTCACAAAAATAGGGATGACGATGCGTACCTCCGAGGGTTGTTACAAGGATAAACTGATTTATCCTATGTGCGGATTTTCCCTGGGCAGGGGCTCAGGACATTTCTGTTGAATGAGAATCTGAACCAGAAACATCTTTGACAGGTGAGTGACAGGTGGAAACACCTGCTGAATGGGTGTGTTACCAGTTTCTACAAGGCTGTGACTTGAAATAGAACGGTCACAGTAAACAAACTGGACTTCAGTTTCTAGTCATGATGCAGCCACTGACATGGACTGGCCCTCCCATTGTAAACAACTACAGGCCGGGACAAAATACCCTATATAGGGAAACTGGTTTTTTTTGTTTGTTTGTTTGTTTTGTTACAGATGATAGACAGCAGATATAGCAAGACTTTGATCCTTGAGAGAAGGGAAGCTCATAGGGTGATATGAGTTTCCCTGTCTGGGGAAAATTTTGCAGCTGTGACATAAAGAGCTGGAATTGGAGCAGAGCACCAAGGTCCCGCTGGCTGAAGGAGGAAGAGGTCAGAGTTGACAGCAACAGAGGAAGTTAGAATCTGTGGGGCAGGATGTCAGATAGAAGGGAGCTACACAGAGAGAGCTTGTGTGGAAATTCCCTCTGAGGCTCACCAGAGCTGCTGCTTCAGGGCCTAGAGTGGAATGTAGCTGCTAGAGGGTAGACAGTGCTGGGGAAGAGCAGTGCAGGGGTGCGCTGGTTTTTCAGCCCTGCAAGAGTGGAGAGAGATCACTAATGGCTGGTTAATACCACTGGCATTCAGCTGAGATTGGAGAAAGGCCACATCATAGGAATAAGGGCCGAGCCCTCGAGCAGGGTTCTCAGTGTTGGTGCTGGTGACCTTTTGGGCAGGAGAGTTCTTTGTTCTGGGAGCTGTCCTTTGCATTGTAGGATATTTGGCAGCATCCAAGGCCATTAGATATCAGTGGTCACCACCAATGTGTGACAACCAAAAATGGTGTGACACCTCCAGCATTGCCAGGTGTCCCCTAGGTACAGAAATGCTTTCAATTGAGAATAACTGCCCTAGAGTGAGACCTACTTTGTGTCTTACCTAACACAACCCAAGATAAAGCCCCGCTGAGACTTGCAGTGTGGGCAGAGTTTGGAAGTTGAGTCCTCTCAGGTTAGAGGGGCTTGAGAAACCCTTAGAGATTTCCAGAGATTCATCCTAACACATCATAAAACTAAATCTACACAAGCTCAAGATGATTAGTAACTAAACTATAGCATCAATACCTTTCAAGAGAAGATGGTAAAATCCAGATGTAATACATACAATACATACCCTACTATGTATTAATCACAATGTTCCTTTTTTAGTCAGGAAAAAGTAGACATATGAAGTAACAGAAAAATGTTATCTGTTAAGAAAAAAGCAAGCCAGGCGCCATGGTTCATACCTGTAATCCCAACATTTTGGGAGGCCAACGTGGGAGGATTGCGTGAAGCCAGGAGTTGCAGATCCTCCTGGGCACCAGAGAGAGCTCACCTCTACAAAAAATTTAAAAATTAGGTGGGTACAGTGTCCCGTACCTGTAATCCTAGGTACGTGGGAGGCTGATACAGGTGGATCAGGAGGATTGCAGGAGGATTGCTTCAGCTTAGGAATTCAATGTTACAGTGAGCTATCACACCATTACTCTCCAGCCTAGGTGACAGAGCAAGACCTTGTTTGTCTCAAAACAAAGCAAAACAAAAATAAACAAAAGTGTTTGTGCAGCTATTATAACATATGCAATAAATTAAAGAAGTTAATTAAAGAAGTAAACAGGTAATCGTGGCAAAGATATGGAGACTAGACGTTTACACAAAAGAACAAATGCAAATTCTAGAAATGAAAAGTAAAAACTAAAATAAGGAACACCTGAAGGTAACTGACAACAGATTTGAGATGGTAGAAGACATGATCAGGGAACTTGAAGGCAGAAGAATAAAAATTAATCTAGCTTGGTGCCTTTAGCCCAGTGGTTAGGGTGCCAGCCACATACACTGAGGCAGGCAGTTTGAACCCAGCTCGGGCCAGCTAAACAACAATGACAACTGCAACAAAAAATAGCCAGGCATTGTGGTGGGTGCCTGTATTCCCAGCTACTTGGGAGGCTGACGCAACAGAATCGCTTAAGCCCAAGAGTTTGAGATTGTTTTGAGTTGTGATGCCACATCACTCTACTGAGGGCGACATAGTGAGACTCTGTCTCAAAAAAAAAAAAAAAATTACTCTAGAAAACAGAAAACATTTTTTAAAAAGAACAGGGACATTTGGGAAAATATAAAATAATCTTATATACAAATATATGTAATATGTAAAAGTATAAATATGTAACGTAAATATATGTATATAGGGTCCCTAAAGGATAAAAGAGTGAGAATGGGACAAATAAAAAATCTGAATAAGTAATAGTCTAAAACTTCCCTAATATGATAAAAAGCGTATTAACTGACAGGGGAAAGAGGCAGTGAACCTTAGGCAGGCAGGATAAATATGAAGGCGCTACACCCAGGCCCATCCTTAGTCAAACTGCTGAAAATCAAAGATAAAGAGAAAAACCTTGACAGCAGCCAGAGCAAAAAGATACATTACATACTGTAGATTTAGGATAAGCATGAGAATGACTGCTGAATTTTCATCAGATACTATGAGATTAGAAGACAACAAAATACTATCTTTAAAGTTTGACGCAACTCTCAGCTTAGAATGTTAGATTCAGGGAAAATATCCTTCTAAAAGGATCCTGAAAATTTGGCACTAGCCAATCTGAAATATGGGAATGCTAAAGGATATCACTCAGGTGTAAGGGAAATGATACTAGATAGAAATTTAGATCTATAGGAAGGAATGAAAAGAAACTAAAATGGCAAATAGAAAATTATGTTTTCCCTTTTTGTGTGAATTTTCTAAAAGACAATTGACTTTAAAGCAAAATAACAACACTGCAGAGATGGGAGTTTATACTGTATGTTGAAATAAGTAATATGACAAGAGTTGCATGAAAGATGGAAGAGAATGATCAAATTGCATTAGATGAACTGTATATTTGGGAAGTGGCACAGCATTAATTATACATAGCCTTTGGTGAGTTAAAGTTCATATTATTAGTCCTAGATCAGTCACTAAAAAACAAACCCCAAAGAGGTATAGGTAAGAAACAAAAAAAGAAAATAAAATGGAACATTTAAAAAAAATTAAGGAACATAAAAAATAGTCAGGTAAGGAACAACAGAGTGAAGGAAACAGAAGCATCAAATGGAAAATAGATATCAAGTAGTAATATTTAAACCTGGTCAGATGAGAAATTACATTAAATGTAAATGGACTAAATACTATATAAAATGAAGAGATTATTGTATGACTCAAGTGTATGCTATCTACAAGAGATACATTTTATTAAAACACAGATAAGTTGACACTAAAAAAATGAAAAAGGCAAGCATAAATAAACAAGCATACAACCATCATACAAATGCCCAGCCATAAATGATGATCAGTGAGCCCATGAAATTTGTTGTTTGTTTTTGAACTGCATGGTAATAGAAGGTGCTCCTTACAATTTCAATTTTAAAACATTTTTCTTTATTTCTTTTTTTTTTTTTTTTTTGAGATAAGAGTCTCACTATGTTGCCCTCGGTAGAGTGCCATGGTGTCACAGCTCACAGCAACCTCAAACTCTTGGGTTTAAGTGATTCTCTTGCCTCAGCCTCCCAAGTAGCTGGGACTACAGGTGTCCACCACAACACCTGGCTATTTTTTGTTGTTGTTGTAATTGTCGTTGTTTGGCAGGTAGGGGCTGGGTTTGAAACCACTAGCTGTAGTGTATGTGGCTAGTGCCCTAGCCACTGAGCTACAGGCGCTGAGCCAGAAAACATTTACTTCTTGATTTAAATTATTAATACAACTGCTGTCACTCACCGATTCACAAAAAAATTGGATAAGTCACTATCTTACTTGTTTTTATTAACCTTTCTTAAATGTAGCTCACATTTATTTCAATGTTTACTATTAGAAGTTTTTGGGGTCTTTATTTAGAAGCTTGATGATGTCCTTGTGACCCAAAATTTGCCATAGGAATATCAAATAGCCCATGGTAAAATTGGTCTTATTATATGTCATTTTGTGGAAAGTCCAAGTTTCCAAGAACCTATTGCAACATTTGTTAAGTGAGGACTTATTATTCTCAGATAAGCATGTCCGGAAATCTTGGAAGCCTTTGCTTGCAAGTGAAAAGATCCAAACATTTTCTTCCTTGTTCTAATTTCCCAGTGATTATTAGAGACAGTAAACTACCTAAAATCTTTCCTTCTATACATCAATCTATAATAATACTTAAGGGTATTATTGATGTTATCCAGATAAATCCACGGGCATGCTATAGAGGAATCTAGGGACAATGTCATATTAAAGCAATAAGAACAACAATACTATAACCAAAAGCAAAACTAATTCCAAGTCTCACATGCAATCGCTCAATAATATGTGAGGGAATCAAATTCACAGTCCACAGCGACATTCTCTAAAATCTCCATGTTGGTTTTAAAATATGTCCATAAATTCTTTGACAGTCCCCCTCTCAAAAGATGGAGGCTATTTCTTGTCTCCTTCAGTTGGGGGATGGACTTAACGTCTCTCTTCTAATGAATAAAATGTGGTAGAAGTGAAAATATGTGATTTCCAAGACTAGGTTGTAAAAAGCCTTGCAGCTTCCTCCTTGATCCCTTTTGGATCACTCACTCTGGGGGAGCCATCTGTCATGTCCTTGAAGACACACAGCCCTGTGCAATGCACCTGCAGTGAGTAACTGAGGTGTCTTGAAAGCCATCTTCTGGTCTTTCAAGCTTTTAGATGACTTCATCCTTGACATCTTAACTGCAGCTTCTCAAGAGACCTGAAGCCAGAGTAACCCGGCTAAGCCTCTTCCAAATTCCTGACTCACAGAAACAGTGAGATAACGAATGTTTGTTTTAAGCTGCTGTGTTTGGGGGGTAATTTATTATGCAGCAATAGATAACCATTCCAGTCTCCTTCCCCAATTTTTCTCGTCATCTCTATCACGCTAGGCAAACAGCTCCAAAATCTCTCATTCTCTTTCTTCTTCTCCATTCTTCAAAACTTTCACAAGTACCCCCACTTTCCCCTTTCCTTCTGCTACTTTCTCTCTCTCTTGCTTACTGTTTATCGGTTCTTGTTATGCTTTTGTTTAGCATTTTCTACCACAAATCCCCATTTCTGTTTTTCTGGTTCTTCTCCTACAGATTGGTGAGATCTTTTTCCCAGAAAGATCCCAAAGTGGAGGACACCGTGGGAGGAGGAGCAGAGGGAGGATGCGCTGACCAAGTATACTGGCTTTTCTTTATAGGAGAGGAAGGAGAAAAGCTACAGATCACATCATTTTGGTTCCTATTACATTAGTTTTTATAACCAAAGTTTGCTCACTGTGCCAAGTACTGTAGGAGTCTCAATGATGTGTATTTAATCCTAAAAATACATCCCAATGAGGTAGATGCTATCATTATCCAGTTTTTCAAGGAGAAAATCAAGGCACAGAGAAGCTGAATTACTTGTCCATAGTTACAAACTGTCAAGCATCAGGGCCCGGGTTCAAAGGCCTGTGTCAACTTCAAGGGACTTAAGTCCTTACGTGTATTGCATCAAATTGGACTCCAGTGGGCTAAAACTCCTTTTTAACTAGAATTACAGAATCACAAGTGGGCTGAATTGTTAGATTCTTTTAAGCCCATGTTGCCTAATCTCCCTTCTTGGGCCAGAAAGAAAATCCCAAGATCTCCTGGATACTGTACTAATGGGGACCTTTCTTTTTTTTTTCAATCTCAGACAGAATCTGATAGTGGGAAATTCCAGGAATGTCTAGACTTTAGAAGCAAAATCCAATTTGCTAACAAAAACAAAACAAAACCCAAAATACAAAACAAAGCAAAACAAAGAGAAAAGATTATCCTAACCGTTGCCCATTTGTTAGTCCTTAGAGTAGGTGGCAGGGCCATTTGCCCCAGGGGATTGAAATCACACACCTTTGATGCCTGGAGAGACACACAAACCCTCCTGGGCCTTATGAGGTTTGGCACTGAAAAGCAGTCACTTCTGCTGCCCCATGCGGTTTTGGACTTCAGGAAGGGCACATGTTTTTTTATGTTTTTTTTTTAAATGCTTATTTTTCTAATTATGAAAGTGGCACAATAATGCAATAGAAAACAGAAGGGGAAATTACTCATAACTCAATGCCCTGAGACAATGAAGATTCTTGTGATAGACTCAGCAGGCATCCCTTGGGGTAATGGTATTTTGACCTTTTGTTAAGTCCTAGTTTGGGCTCCAGATGTTGGAAGCTTGTCGCTCAGCATCTTCTGTTTTTGCCACGGGAATCTGGCCTGGCGACAGCTGAGCCTCTGTCTTTGCTCAGTTCAGAGCTCTGGGAGCTTTCTGTTTTCCCATCAGCCCTGCTAGAGGGCTCCCTGCCTTGACAAGTGGAGACAAGTTCCATTGTTCCAGCCCTTATTTATTTCTTGGCATGATCTATTGTGTTACAGTTTGCAGCTATCTCTTACCCCATCCACCCCCTCTGCCATGTGACTTCCAGGAGGGATTCTAGTAAGTGGAGGTACTGGCAGGTTTGGCCATGTGACTTGCTTCGGCCAGTGGGATGTCAGTGGACCTGATTTAGGCTGAGCAGAACCTCTCTGCAAAATCCCATCCCAATAGGACCCAGGTCCCAGGTGTTACTTCAGCATTGACACGTGGAGCAGAGCTGAGTAGAGATGATGTGAGTGCAAAAAATAAGCCTTTGTTGTTGTAGGACAGGGAGATTTGGGGGGCTGTTTATTACAGCAGAATACCGAAGATACATCAATTCCCCAGGCAAGCCAGGAGGAGTCCCGACTTCCTGGGGCAAACACCTCCATGGAAGCCCCTAAACTCTTCCAGCTCCCTTTCCAAACTGAGATATAACCTCACCTTGCTTTTACCAACAGGATCCAAATATTGGCGTGTGTTTTCATCCTGTTGATGGACAGCAATGTAACGTGGCCACTGAGTTGGAGTCCTGCTTCCTAAATTCTCTGCCATTCATCCCTTTGTGACCTTGAGCGATTTGCTGTACCATTTTCATGTCTCATTTTGGCAAAGAATAGAACTTACCTGAGAATTTTGACGCGAGGAAGAAATCCAGCAGAAGCTACGGGCTCGGTGCCTGTGGCTCAATGGGCTAAGGCACCAGCCTCGTACACCTGAGCTGGCGGGTTCGAATCCAGCCCGGGCCCGCCAAACAATGACGGCTACAACCAAAAAATAGCCGGGCATTGTGGCGGGCGCATGTAGGCCCAGCTACTTGGGAGGCAGAAGCAGGAGACTCGCTTGAGCCAAGGAATTGGAGGTTGCTGTGAGCTGTGATGCCACGGCACTCTACCCAGGGTGACAGCTTGAGGCTCTGTCTCAAAAAAAAAAAAAAAAGAAGGTAGCTATGATGGTTATTGTCATGCCACTCCCATGTATGAATGGAATCTGTCTGTCTGGGATGTTATGAGGGAAGTTCACAAAATGATGGGTGGGACTTGTAGAACTGGACCTGGAGCCTGGTGCTGCTGGGTCTCCTGCTGTTCAGCTCTCTCCTCTTCTGGTTTCTGATGGGCTTTATTCTCTCCCTGTATGGATGAGCTTTCTCTGCAGCCCAAGAGGCAAAGAGTCTTCTATGCTGTCTCCATGGTCGGTCATGCAGGGGAGAACTTCGGCAGGCCTGACATGGGTCATGTCTCCATTCCTGGATCAACCTCGCTGTTCAGGGGGCATCCCAGACACCGCACCTGGGTTCGCACACCCTGTAGCCCGGGATGGAGCCTAGAAACATGTGGAGGGGGTATCAGGACGGCAGCATAACTCAGAGTTACCACGAAGACCAGTGTGTGATTACTGTGGTTTAGTTGTGACTGTGGTCATTGGTGGCAGCATGAAGAACATGTGGTCTGGGAAGGCAGGCAGCTGTGTGACACGGAGGCAATTTCTGCATCTAAATAAACCTTAATTTCCTCATAGAAAAATGGAGATGATAATTTCTCCCTCACTAGTTTATAATGCTGAGACGAGGTGAGGTAATAGGAAAACACTGGGAACAAATGGCTAACAAGCACTATTATTATTTCCCAAGTCCTGTCGTACCTGGGCCTGCCTGGGCATCCTGTGTGCCCCCCCTTACCCTGATGTCCACGTTTCTTGCTTTGCAAAGACAAATGGCAGCCCTCAGTTGGCCTCAAGGGCCCCCTCAGTAGCTCACCCTCTTCCAGAACAAGGAGAACAGATTATCATGGGTAGCACCATGCTAATGAGAACAAGCCCGGGATGTACAAAACGGTCTGGGTGGCTTTAAGAAGGATGCCTGGAACACCCCCACCTGTTGCCTTAGCAATACATAACCTATTTGATGTAAGGAGCAAAGGTGGCAGCCACACTCTCCTCAGAAAGGTGCACATCTACACACACTACAGAGGCTCACTTTGTCACCCTTGGTAGAGTGCTATGGCCGCATAGCTCATAGCAACCTCAAACTGCTTGGGCTCAAGCGATCCTCTTGCCTCAGCCTCCCGAGTAGCTGGAACTATAGGCGCCCACTACAACTCCCACTATTTTTAGAAATGTGGTCTCGCTCTGACTTAGGCTGGTCTAGAATTCCTGAGCTCAGGCAATCCACTTGCCCCGGCCTCTCAGAGTGCTAGGATTACAGGTGTGAGCTACCACGCCAGGACTCAATTTCTTTTTCTTTTTCTTTTTCTTTTTTTTTTTGAGACAGAGTCTCACTTTATCCACCTTGGCAGAGTGCCGTGGCCTCACTGCTCACAGCAACTTCCAGTTCTTGGGCTTAGGCAATTCTCCTGCCTCAGCCTCCCAAGTAGCTGGGACTACAGGCGTCCGCCACAACACCTGGCTATTTTTTTGTTGCAGTTTGGCTGGGGCTGGGTTTGAACCCGCCACCCTTGGTATATGGCGCAGCACCCTACTCACTGAGCCACAGGTGCCGCCCCTCAATTTCTTTTTTTTGGATACAGAGTCTTATGCTGTTGCCCTGGGTAGAGGGCTGTGGCATCATCATAGCTCACAGCAACATCAAGCTCTTGTGCTGAAGTGATCCCCTTGCCTCAGTCTCCCAAGTAGCTGGGACTATAGGCCAGTGCCACCACCCCTGTCTAGCTTGTCTATTTTTAGTAGAGATGGGTTCTCCTTCTTATTCAAAATGGTCCCCAACTCCTGAGCTCAGGCAGTCCACTGACCTTGGCCTCCCAGGGTGTTAGGTTTATAGGCACGAGCTACCATGCCCCGCCTCTGCTACTGTTTTCCTCTCTCCTTGTATGATGCCCCTCAAAACTTTAATTCCAGGGGAAAGAGAAGTCCACTTGGCCAGTGGGTCATGGGTCCACTGAGCAGGAGATTACAATTTTCAGCCACTCAAGGTGGCACAGTACAGGCAAGGAATTTCCCCACCAGAAATCGAGCTACTAACCCCATACATGCATGCCAAGAGGCTGCCTGTCACTCTGCTGTTCATTGATTTCAGCTTCAGCTGTCCCTGTGGTGAGTCCACCAGCCCACAGCCCCGGCTGAGAGGCTGACAAGTGACTTCACCTACAGCTCCTGCACACTCCTGCATTACCTTTTAAAGTGTGAGTTTTTATTTATACCAGCAATCTACAGGGTAATACTTTAGGTAGTGGGCATGGCACCAAACTATTCTATAGGCAGTATTTCAGAGAAGGGGCCTTTTCCCCAAGCGTGTCTCCCAGGCTTCAGGGACTATGATGACACAAATTACTCACGACCGGGGGTCATGCACGATCATGGGTCAGTCGTGATCACAGTTGGCGGCACCCAGATCCCTACAGAGCCGCTTCCTCCTAAGTGGATGAACTAGCGTTGTTACCACCCCTGCGGCTGTTAGGCTGGGCACTCGACACAGGTTTTATTTGTAATCCTCACCCCAACCTGGAGATGCAGGTGGCATTTTCTCCATCTTAAAAATGAGAGAAATGTTCTGAGGCGACAAGCAACTTGCCGAAGGACACGGGCTGGGAAAGTGGCAGAGGTTCTTCTGACCTTGCCCAGAGGCTAGTGGCGCTGGAGGGGCGTCGCCACGTGGCACCTGCTCTCGCCTAGAGGGAACCCGCGGGGAAGCCTTCGGAAGAGGCGCGGGTCCCGGGGCGCGGCTCCGCACAGGCCACTGCGCCAGGGTCCTGCCCTCGGCAGAGTCCCCAGCCGAGCCCGTCGGGCGTCTGTCCGAGCAGGGACTGCCCGTCCTCTGGGGACACGGGGTCGGAAGACTCCGGGCGCGCCCCGAGCAGGGGTGGCCGGGCGCCCGACCGGCTTCCTCGCCCTGCGCTCGCGGCTCCCCCGGCACCGGCCTGGCTGCTAAGGGTCGGCGGGGAAAAGTAGGTCAGTGGCGTTCGGTCCCTCCGAGGCGGCGCTACCAGCTTCTCCCGGCCCCCTCCGGCCTCCTCCGGCCTCCCCTCTCCTCCCCTCCTTTCCCTCGGGCCTCCCCTCTCCTCCAGTCCCCTACCTTGGGGCTTCCCCCCCTTCCCTGTTTCCTCCCTTCCCCTCTCCTCCCCTCTCCCCTCCTTTCCTTCCAGCCTCCCCTCTCCTCTCCCTTCTTCGGGTCCTCCCCTGCCCACCCCTCCTCTCTTCTCCACTCCACTCCCCTCCCCTCCCACTGGCCGTCTCTCCTTTCTCTGTCTGTCCACCTGACCCCCTCCTGACCTTCCTCCCATTTCCTCTATCTTTAACATCAAGGTACATCCGCTTCTGGTATCAGTAAAAACCCAGCCAGTCTGTTGTGGCTTTTGAAAAGGTAACGTGCTTGTTTCAAAGGAATCAAAAAATGCAGAGAAGTAACGCGTGGGAAATAAAGTCCTACCTCTTAGAAGTAGCCATAGTTAACACCAGGTCGGACGCTATGCAGATATATTTTTATGTGCATGTATGGTTAGGGGAGAGAGATAAATATTTTATAAAATGAGTCTATAATACAGATGTCTGTTAAAAAGCATTCATTTTATAATTTTATTTGAATTCAGTACAAAAAACAAACTACAGTTTAGTGAAATGGAAAGAATTGTTGGATTTTAAATGTACGTGTTTTTACTACAAGAGATATAATAAAATGTTCCTTTAAGAAGGGAGGAAAGAAGGGGGAAAGAGTTAAAGGGGAAGAGAGAGAGTAAGTGGTTGGCGATTTTAAAAAGCTACACGGGTCAGTTTTAGCTCATATAATTAATCCCTGCTAAGAAAAATGAGACCACTAACATGTATACATTTCCTCCTATCACTTTTCCTTTTGTTTCCTGATTTTTAAGTTATGTTAGGATTATTTTAATTTTCCAGGTTTATAACACCCATGTTCAATTATTAATACATAAACATATTTCCCATCATTCCCCTGGTTGAGACTCAGTGGCATGCTCAGAGTCAACATTGTTTTAAATTCACAGAAGTGGTTTGTTTTCTTATTTAATTTAATTTAATTTTATTTTTTGACGTTTTTGGCTGGGGCCGGGTTTGAACCCACCACCTTGGGTATGTGGGGCTGGCACCCTATGTTGAATACCCACATAACCACACATTGTCCTTGGAAGCTTCTTAAAGCAGCTGATAGATGCATTCCAATTCGTCATCCAGCCTGTCATTAGGGTTGAGAGGCACAGTTATAATATATGCCGTGATTTCAGTGAATGGGATAGTTAAGGTTGTGTTCCAAGTTTAAAGCTTCCTTGGTGATACGCGGGAAAAGTAGAGAGCTCATGGCACCTGATTTGCAAAGGGACTCTGCATAGTTTTGAGCATTTGCCTATTTCCGTGGTGTAAATTCTTTCACCCTGGCCAATTTCAAGCTACTAGCTCAATACCAGCAAACATGGAGTTGGAAAGAGACAAGGGCAATTAGCTCTTGTTAGCTGGCTGAGCATAAGGGGGCTCCACCACACTTCTGAGCCCACACACTAAGGTTTTACAAGCCCCCATGTTATAATAATTACCATAGCTTTCCCCCAGGACCCTCCCTTGCTACCCCACCACCTTGATGATCCATTTAAGGAAAGACACCTCAGGAGAGGAATCAGGTCCAGTTCTCATGGGGGGCCTTGGTCTTAGCCTTTGACGATAGAACTGTTCAGATAGAATTTCTTGAGTATCAACCATGTGAGAGGCACAGTTATAATATATGCTGTGATTTCAGTGAATGGGATAGTTAAGGTTGTGTTCCAAGTTTATAGTCTCCTGATAGAGACGCAATAAAACCCAACAACAAGCAAATAAGATATCAGGTAATAATAAATGACATGTGGAGAATTTAAAGAGTGTTGCTGTGATAGAGTTAAAGAGGATCATGGAAGACCTGTCTGAGAAAGTGACACTTAAAGTGAGACCATCAAGACAAGAGGTGATCTTGTTTCCACTCTCCTCCTTATCAACTTTGGTTTTTCTTCACAGCACTCAGTGTCCCTGGCGTTGTTTTCCTGCTTATTGCTTGTAGCCCTAGTACTTAGAACACTGCCTGGCACATAATTAGCATTCATAAATATTTATTTAATGAATAAATGATCAACAAGATTTGAAATCTTACCTAAAAAGCTTAGGCGTGAACTTCAGTGTGGTGATCCACAGTACCTAACTTTCCCAAATCCGTTAGATTAGGTTTCTAATTCGAGGGACGGGAGCTCTTAGATTAGCAAAGGTATCCAAACGAAATTAACTGTTCACGATTGAAAAGTCTTTATGGAAATGCAGGGCCATTTACAGTTCTCTTCCTTGAGAGTAGCTTAGACAGCTAATAGAGAAGGAAGAAGGTGGCAAAATTTAGGTTTTCTTCGCTCAAGCTCATTCCAGTGCTACTTGAATGGTAGGCTTCTTTCTTATTAATATTAGGGTCCTCAGGCCCCTGTATGCCTCAATTGTTCATCTTTGGGAAAACATAGGCCTTCAAGGAGAAGTGGGTGTCTCTGGGCTCTCTCTCTTTTTATTGTTGAATCATAGCTGAGTACATTAGTGCAATCAAGGGGTACAATGTGCTGGTTTCATATACAATCTGAAACATTTTCATCAAGCTGTTTGACATAGCC
>CAUYRH010164272.1:0-14191 GCA_963574655.1 Perodicticus potto | reverse complement strand
TGGGGATCAGAGACTCAGATTTGAGCACTCACTTCCCCTTAAGTCTCAGGAAAACCTTCTAAGGAAGGACAAGTTTAAAGAAGCCCAGACTATGAAGATTAGATACTTAACACTTCAATGCATAGACATTGAAAAACATCCACAAGTATCAAGGACTTACAGGAAGGCTTGACCTCACTAAACATACTAAAAAAGCTACTAGTGACCAACCCTGGAATGACAGAGATAGGAAAGCTTTCTGACAAACATCAGAATAATCATCCTGAAGAAGATCAAAGGACTTCAGGTCAACACAGAGAAGGAATTCTGGAGTCTATAAGTAGTTTAACAATGACATCAAAGTAATAAAAAACAAGCAGAAATTCTAGAGCTTAAGAATCAATTGACTCATTCCAAAATTTATCATAGTCTTTCTAAAGCAGAAAAGATCCAGCAGAAGAAAGAACTAGTGACCTTAAAGACAGGCCATTCACAAATATTTTCTAGCAAAGGGGAAGGATGAGGAGAGAGAGGAGAGGTGGGGAGGGAAAGCAGGAAAGGTGAGGAGGGTGTGGAAGAGAGGTGAGGAGGAAGAGGGGAAAGGAAGGGAAGAGGGAGAGTGGTGGGAGAAGGAAGGGCATTTGGTGGGATCTCACCTAACGTACACAATGCAAGGGTATATTTCAAAATAACTAAGAGTAAATTTTAAATGTCTTAGCACAACAATATAAGTAAGGGGGGTGATGACTGTGTTATTCAGTTTGATTTAAGCATTCCACATTGTATATCATATCATCACATTATATCCCATAAATGTATACAGTTATGATTATAATAAAAAATGAGACTCTATCTCAAAAAAATTAATTAAAAAATAAAATGAGATGCTTGAAATAAGACAAAAAACAGGTTGTTCACAAGCAGAACAGAAAAAAAAGAAATTAATAAATAATAATGAATCACACCTACAATATCAGGAAAATAGCCTCAAAAAAAGCAAATTTCACAGTTATTGATGTTGAAGATGAGGTAGAAAGAGAGACTTGGGTAGAAAGTTTATTCAAACAAATAGGAAAGGGAACTTTCCAATCCTGGAGCAAGATAACAATATTCAGGTACCAGAATTTGAGAAAGGGAGTGACTCTAATGACTATATTTAAAAAAATACTCCAAAATTTCTAGCTTAAATACAACAACCACTTAATGCTTGCAACAATATAGCAAGGATCCTCCTGGCAGTTCTTCAGATCTCATCCTATCATGGCTGTTCTCAGCTTGGCATCTGAGAGAGCTTCACATTCAAGTCTCATATCTTCCTAGGTGGTAGCTGATGTGATGGGCATCTGAGCTATTTTTTCTCATTATCGTATATGCTCATTTATGCCAGTTCACATGGCAGTTTTCAAAGATTCCAAATGAGTACAGAATTTCAAATACAACTTAATAGTAATATACTGTCCCAATTGCAAAGAAAATAGAAAATTACATAACTAGCATGTTATGAAAAAAATTGAGTACTCAGAGAAATAGAAATCAATATAAAAAGCCTTTCCTCATTAAACATTCAATATCTGAAACACAGCTTCCTGTGATTTCTTTTATTTTTACGTGTACAAGAATTAGTCAAATTGGTCTTCATCAAATATCATATGTGATGTGAACATTAATATAATAATCATAACTAAAAATAATAGAGGCCAAATAACTTGGTTAAGCCTGCAACAATAAAGAAAGAGTTCTTGTCTTTCTTCTCCCTAACAAAATAAGAACCTTATTTCTTCCACTAAATTTCTGATGGGCTTGAAATTTTATCTGGACTCAGTAAGTAGAAAAGGACATACAAGTTATTGAAAGAAAAGTGAGTTATTAAGGTAAGAGGGGGTTGGCATTTTGAATTTGTCAAGTTAAATGGGTCTTGAGGATAATGATTCTCTGATTTTCATTTTATTTTGAATAAATTTATGTATTAAATTAGCTTTCTATACTAAAGACTACTCCAAATACTTTTTTTAAAAAGATGAGTGAGAATTTTGTCAGTAAGGATTCAGAGATTATTTCCATTATTGGTGTGTTGGTGGGGGGAAGTAAACAAAGGGTTGATACTGTTTGTGATATCTTTTTAGGCAGAATAACACCATGAACTATTGGTTTGGCAGGCACTCATCATCCCAAGTTTGACATAAGATTTTATAGTATATGATCTGTCATTTCTAAGACTTTGGTGAAGACTACTATACTTTATCAGTTTCATCCTGCAGCTCCTTTAAAAACACATTCATGATACAGAGCAGATCTTATACGAATGTCTATCTATGTGAACACATCCACACATGTCATACTATGTTATCTCAATAAAATATCTGTTAAATCTTTCATCAATATTACATTCTTTCCTCCTTCATTTTATTCATGTTCTTTTCTCCTGAATAAAACTCCTTACTGACTAGATGGCCTACCCATAATTACTCAAAGGAATTCTGCTGATTCATTTTTCAAAGATCATGTTCAATAATACTTAATTTGTGAAAATATTTTTCTATTTTTTATTAATATGGGTGCTTAATAGCTGTATAACCTTATAGGGCACATGTTAAGTTTTGATATAGGCACACAACATGAATTAATATCAGAGTGAATGAAATATTCCTCATATCAGGTGATCAACCTTTGTTTGTATATTTTTTCAATTCTGCTGCTAGTTATTTCCTTTTTGTTGTTGTTGTTGAGGATTCATTCAGGGTACAAATAACCAGGTTACAATATAGGTGAAAAGCCTATAAGTGAACCTTTAAATAGTTCCATTTTGTGAAGGCAAGTTTAAAGTCTTTTGTAAGTTAGAAAGGAAAAAGCCTGGATAAAACTCCATATGTGGCTTAGAACCTAATCACGTAGAAGTGATTAGGGGCTGAGCTTCATGGGGGCAGGCTTGTAGGCAGTTACCTGTATATCTCAGGATTTTCCAGACTACTGCCTAAAGATGATTAACTGCCTCCAAATGGTCTCTTAAAGGATCAAGCATTCCAACCGGTTATTTCCCCACAACTTGTTCTGTGGTTTTGTTTTTAATTATTTAGCATAAGAATAACTTTAGTGAAGTAGTTAGCAGTTTATCTGGTTAAACCTTAGCCTATAAGAATAGCTTTAGATAATGTTAGTAAAGTGGTTATTAGTTAATCCGATTTATCCATAGGTCCATAAGTACAAGGCAGTAAGAGGCCTAGGGCCAAGTTTTAAGTGGTATGTTCATTGATTAAGTTATGTGCCTATACAAGCTTTGGTGGAAGAAATAAAGTTGCTGTTTGCCTGAGCGAGCTTTCCATCTTCCTTATTCCCTGACATTTCATCGCAGCCTCAATCTCTGTGGCTCCCCCCATGCAAGAAACATTCACACAACATTTTGGTGCAGTGAGCAGTGTAAGCTTTACAAGGACAACATGGGTCCACTTCCTTGGGATCACTTGGCTGTTCAAGCAGTTGTCAGCTTAAGGTGAGCCTGGTACTTTGAAATTGGAAGGAAGGACATCGTGCAGAAAGTATGTGAGACTTCCAGCAATGGAATAAGGAAATAATAGGAAATTCTCAGTCCTTGAAGCACCAGTACATGGCCCTGTTAAAGAATCTGTTAAAGTCTACAGTCACCACTGTTAAAACAAAAACGTTGCAAGGACTGTTTCAGGTTGTAGCCAAACATTGCTGCTGATTTACTCTGGAAAAAGAAAAATCAGTTAAATTTAAAGATTTGGAAGAATGTAGGCAAGGCTCTCAGGTATTTCCACCAGAGGGGAGAATGTATAAGTCGAGATATTTGGGCTGCCTATCATTTGGTAACTGTGGCATTGGAACTGTTGCAATCTAGTTCCAATGCAGAATTTTTGAAAATGTCCCTCCCCTTTCTCCAGAAGAAGGATAGACTGTAGAAAAGCTTGTGTATGATGAACCAGAAAATCCAGAAGTTAAGAAAGAGTCAGAGAAATATCTAAACAAAAGTGACTCAGATCATACTATAACCAATTTTTCTGATAGAGAGGAACAAGGATGTAAAGGAAGCTCTCAGGAAAGTGGTAGGCTCCAAAATGCATTCCTGGAGAAGATTTAATTAGCAGGATTTCCGATATCAAAGTAGAGACAGATGAGGGGCTAATAGGATTGTTGCACTGTTAGGAAGGAGAGAACAGTAAGAGACGTGGTACTTAATGAATGACTCTTTTTGATTCACTTGTCTTGCTGCTTTTAAATTTGAGAAAGTGTGGGTATATTTGAAATTTTGTTTAATGTTAGACTAGATGTAGGTAATAATATTATTAGGACACACATATTCAATTGGTATAAAATGTTATAAGTCCATTGTGGAAATGAAGATCCTTGTCATAATAACGTTTGTAATATAATTATGTAATGAAGATTACACTATTGTAAAGCCGCGTGTGTATAGAATAAGAGTTCTGTATTTGTATATCTTTTCAATATTGTTTTTGTAAGTTCATTATCCACTTTGTTTTTACATTATATTATTTTAGTTTTTGCAGTGTCCAATATTGTGGCACTTTGGTGACTAGGTTATATAATAAGTGAAGAAAATCATAATTATTTCACAGAAATTTTAGGTAAATTGACTTAAAGAATCAGCAAGCATGACTAAGATTCAAACAATCCTTGGACTATAGTTATTCTTGTTATCTCTCTGTGCATTTAAAGAAAAAAAATTTACACATTACATTTATAATTCATAAAATAATATTAAAGCCATTATTATAGGTAGAAGTATTTCAGGATAAAGCTTTTTCTCTCACTTTATCTTTTCTTTTTCTTTTTATGTTATGTTTAAATCCACAGTGAATGATATGTTTACTGAAATTTGTAAATCAACTTTAACTTTTGTTTATGATATTTTTCTGTGTGTTTGGTTTGACTTAAATACCTTCTATTTCACCCATTCTATGTATCTGAGGCATATCTCTTCATTTGTTCTATGTCTACACACACAATTCACTTCATTTTTATTTCCATTCTGATTTATGTTAAATTTCTTATTGCAGGTTAAAATAAGGCTTATCTCCTGACATCTATAATGCTCTTAGACAAAGTAATATAGACTTGAGTTCTTAAATTTTAAAATTGGTGTTCTGACCTTTATTTTTTTATTTGAAAATTACTGTAACTTCTTTGAGTTTTGATTTTCTGCATTGTAGCGTTGGATAATACTGCTAACTTCCCAGCTTTTTACCAATATTAAATTTTCATAATCTTTGTGTACTCATTGACATTCCTAAAATACTCCTGGTGTATTTAAATAAACTGAGTGATGGTGCCACTGTCAGTGGCATATAATACAGTTTCTTTATTTTTTTTTTAAATGTATGATTGAGTAGTTAGTGGTGAATTAAGTATTTAGGCACATTGGGGTTAATGTATGAATTGACAGCCCTCCTGGAGACTTCAGGAATTGTGAGGTGGCCCACATTGCCATGCATGTTCATTCCATCTGAGTTTGCTTATGAAAACAAATGCCCAGGAGAATTTAATATAAAGAATATTAGTTCTTAGGGGCTTGAAAGTGCACAGGAGGGATATTGTATATTAATTAGAGGGTGATTAGTTATTGTAACCATCTATTGCTTTTGATATTGGAGGGAAACAGGGAACCTCAGAGCTTAGAAGCAATGCAGTCAGCTGATATTAAGCCCTTGAGGAAGAGAAAAAACTTCCAGTGTGTCTGAGCTTCTGAGTTTGACTCAAGACTTAGTAGATTTCCCATCTGTATGCCAGGGCCACACTCCAGCAGGGGTTTCGACACCAAAGGTAACCAAGGCAGACTACTGCGCCCACCTCTTAAGTGGAAGTTGGAAGAGGACCCCAAGTGTCTCTTGTGGCTGGATTCACATTAATAAAAATTGGAATGACTAGAGGAATTTGGTGCTTCTGTCCTCTTCATTTTCTGCCCATCCTCTCTTTTCTCCCTCCCCCTTTTACAGAATCTAACAGGGATCCAGGTAGGAAGGACAACGGGAAAGTGCTGTTTGCAAGCCCAGCAGCAGAAGTTCAGCACAGAGAAAAGGAAGGTGGACATGAAAATGAGACTAGAGCCAAAGGAACACAGCCTGCAAGGCCATTACTATGTATGACACAAGGGATATGAGGATGGGTTCTTTACCTCCTCTCATATGAGCATGAGGGTGGAAACCTTTGTGTATCTGAGCTCTTAAGTATAAGTCAAGACTCTCAATCTTTTCTCTCAAAAAAGCACATGTAAATGGCCAGAGTGTATATGAAAAAGTGCTTAACTTCACAGGTTATCTAGGACATGCAAATCAAAACCTCGATGAAATATCATGTTATCATAGTTAAAATGGTGCTTATATAAAAGTCATGCAATAATAAGTTCTGGTGAGTATATGGAGAAAGGGGAACCCTCCTACACTGTTACTGGGGATGTAAATCAGTGACGCCACTATGAAAACTCTATGGAGGTTCCCTCCACAACTAAAAATAGAACTCTATATGACTCAGAAATCCCGTGACTCCATAGATGAGGAGGAAAATCAGCAGGAGGAAAGCTCTCAGCTAAGGGGCGTCCGACAGGCCGAGGAGAATGAACTCTGTCACAGCGGTGCAGTTTTCCTTGCCCATGTTCCCAAGCTATATGAGATTGAAGAAAAAAAGAAAAAAAACACTAAAAGTCATTCTCCTTTATATGACTTCCAAATAAGCCTGTCTTCTATAAAAAGACATCAAAATTAGCTGTATACTTAATTTTATCAATAAAAATAAGACTCTTTGGGGATTACAGGAAAAAATTAGGCTTTGTATAATTGTACAATTCAGATGCCTCAAATTTTGTCTTTAGGTGAAACAAAGATGTTAAGATTTTTATGAACTGATATGGGTCTATTCTTTAGTTTTTTATTAATGACAGCTTTTCACTGAATCATTAAAGAAGAGGTCAAGTAGGAAGTGAGCATGATTACTTAATTCACCTCTGTAATATAAATTTCATATCCCTTTTTTCCTGGCAGACTCCAACTTTGGATACTACAAGATAATTTTTAAAATATAGTTACTTTTTCTGAATTTTATACTGAAGGAATGAGAGATATGTTTATTTAAGTTCGTTAAGCCACAACTGTTCATATTTTGTTAACCTATTTTAAATAGAGAAAGTAAGTTTTATACTCCATATTAGTATTATCTTCATAAAAATTGGATAGTGATTTTGTTCATTACACTTACAATAACGTGAATGATTCAGAGAATTGGTACTCTTGAGGACAACATCACTGTAAATATGACACATCAGTGTTAGCAAGATCACTTTGGTAAAATAATTTACTGCTTTTAATTCACTCAGATAACTGCTCAAATAATAAGAAATGATTTTTAAATGACTGTTGCTTCATTGCAGCATTACTTATAATATTAAAACTTAGAAATGACATGTCAAACAAGAAAGAATGATCAAAATTATAGTATACATGTGAAGAAAAGTATGTAGCTAATAAAATGATCAGTTTGAATGGTATATAATAACATCAATATGTACTGTGGTAAAAACTGAGGTAGCCAAAGATACCAGGCAGATATTATAGATAAAATATCATATGCATATATTCATGCAGGATACACACAGAGATAAATTGCATTGTATATTTAATCTTTATGACACAAACAAAAAAATATTACTCCTCTTTTTTATTTAAATAAGCTACAAACATGCCTGAATTCTCACAAAACGTAAGTATTCTGTGCTAGGGTGGGTAATGAGGGTAAGATTTTTTTTAATAAGGGATCTCTACCTTCCAAGTTTTTGACAGAAAGAGAGGGTGAGAAGTCCTCTATTTATTCTCTGCCTTCCCAACCCCTGGTGAACTCTAAGGTGCCACTCAAGTAATCCTAGAGGAAAGAGAAGTGGACACAAACCAACAGGGTATTTGTTTTCATTCTTCAACTGATTTCAAAGATATGCAGAGTAAGGATGTCCCTGAATCCTATCTTGGAAACAAATACTTGTGATAGGATGGCTCTTTCTGTTCAAATGACTGGGAAAAGTGAGTCATTTGTGTTCCCTGAGTTCAAAGCAATTAATATTTTTCAATATGCCTTTTAGTTATCACATCTAAAGCTGATACATCAAGATGTGAATTGCCTGCAGAGCGGTGCATCTTTACCAGGAAAGACTTTGATCCCAATATGATATTTGTCATGTCTGACATGATATTTGGGGTTGTTATAACAAAATGTGGGAACTACTTGCACCTACTAAGGAAGCCACTTAATGTTCCACTCTGTACTTGAGGCTCTCCCTGCATCCCACCCCTGAACCCCAACACACAAGACAAAACATTAGCTGGACCAAAGTGTCAATAGCACTATAGTTGATAAACCTGCTATAGAGAGATATTTCACAGTGCTTTGCACAAAGCCAAATCGACCCCCACTTTTCTCTGATTTGTGTTGGTTCACATGTCCATGTCTCTCCACGAACCGTACTGTAGGACTGTCATTGCCGCCTGCAGCACCAAGGTGATAGTGTGGAGAATATAATATAGTCTCAACTGCCTTTCATGGGTGAAGTTAGGGTCAGAGAGGAGAACAGGGAGGAAGAAGGAAAACAAGCCTTCATCCCAGTTTGTGCTCAATGTTTCCCATCATGTTTCTCATCATATTCCTTATCTGATTCAGCAGATTGCTCCCATCTCCCACTAGGTTACCTCTTAATAGACAAACAGGAAAATATCTTCATTAAAGAGTACTCAAAGCATGGCATTTCTCAATGTCCAATTAAGAGGAGGATAAAAATATTATTTTTAACAAAATTATATAATACTACTGCCCTCCTTTAAAATTCCCACTTTTCCTACATACAGCGTAAATTACCATATGACAAAAAAATAAATGCAGCTTCCAGTTTGTAGAAAATATTATTCATTTTGATTCCTCAAAATACAAAATGAAGTCCAACCAACCAAACTGATATTGTGCCCCTTGTTTCTAAGTATACTGGGTTAGAAAGTATTAGGGGCTCATCTTTGGGTGTATCATTCTGGGGCCCACATTCCATAAGCTTCCCCCAAACAATAATCGATCTCTGTGGAATATCAGTAAGAGAGTGAAAACACTACCCTGTCTTGGGACTCTGACTAATATTGACCACTAAGGAATAAAATCAGGGAAGAAAACAATGCATCTTAGTGCATGTTATTAGCATCTAACACTGTTACATTCAGAGTCATGATCAATTGCCAAACATCCAAACTTTGCCTCTGGGAACCAGTCCCCAAACTGTCATTATGAAATATACGAAAAGGCCTCAGTCACTTTGCCTTATACTCAAAAGCTCTTTCCTAAAGGATGTAGGGTCTGAAGCCACACCAGAGGTCTACAAAGTACCAGATAGTGGTGAGAACAATGAATTTCTTTTATGGGAAATAATAATAATTGCTTACATATACTAAGTATTTCCTATGCTCTAGGTCCAAGTCTACCTTCAACTAATAACGTATTTCTTCTGTATAAAAATAAGAGAGGATTGCTAACGCCCTTTACAAAAAGGGTGGCTGAGATGCAGTAGACCTAATTTGCCCAAAGTCACACACAGAGAGGGATAGCAGAGAGAGGCTATATGTTGCTGTCTGGTTTGTCCTGCCCAAATGACTGTGAGGAAGAACATATCTCCAGAGAGGGTTTGGGGTGATACACTCCCTATTAACATGACCTCAATAAATGGGAATGTCTCAAGGATTCCCCCAGGTCTGCTCCTTTACTGTCTGTATTCCTGAACTATTTGTCAGTGTTCAAAGCACCATCGAGGTGCCTCTACAGAAGCCAAACATTTCAAAAATGCTATGAATGTCATGAGATACCAGTGAGCAGTTTCCAAATACTCAACCATCTATGTGTGTTTCCCTAAAATTAACCTGACAATACCCTAAGTTTAAGGTGGCTTTCTGGTTTGCCTTTTCCATCTAAAATTCTCATGTTCACCTTTCCCTCACTCTTCACAGCAAGGGATTTCTCTAATACATTGATGTCTAACTACTTGAATTACTCTGAGCAGAAAAATAAAATCAGTTGTCCGTAACCTAAAACAATAGGGCAACTCAAAATGTTATCCCTGGTGATTAAATTTTCCTTAATCTGCACACTTCAAACCCATTGTAGAACCTCTTGCTTCTTTCTAGTGTATGTAAATTATTATTATTATTTTTTAAAAGAATGGCACTTGAATTTAACTCAGCCAGTATAGCAATTACCTGTTGGCTATATAGTATGAGTATATATATGATATATATGTGTATAGTATGCTACATATACTGAAATATGCAGAAGAATGATGAAAAATTTTGTTTAATACCTATTTCTTTTGTCCTTAATGAGTCACCACGCTATTGTCACAACAGGCATACTCATTAAACGTGAGAGTCTTATGAAAGAAAAGCTTAAAGGGCAGGTATAAAGAATGCCTTGACAGTGATGCCTTATGTCATCCAGGAAACCCATTCATAGGAAAACTACTCTGCTTAACTATTTGTCTTAGACTTACAGATATGGGAAGTGACTTTGAAACTTGTTTTAAATTTATGTATTTGATTGAAGATAATTTGATGATCACTTCAATATGAACTGCTAAGTTCTTGGTGAAATGTATTTAAATCACATAAGATAATTGCATATTCAAATATTTTATTAACAAGTTTTAATGAAATAAACAATTTACAATTTGAAACAAATTGTATTATTTTTAAAATTATTTTTTATTAAATCATAACTTTGTACATTGATTCATTTATGGGGTTCAGGGTACTACTTCAATATACAATGTGAAATGCTTACATTGAACTTTTAAACAAGTTGTCTCTGTGTATAATAACATATGTATTTTATAGTTATAGCATGTGATTTCAGGAAGTCTTTGTAGTAACCTCCCCAGAATCAGAGAAAGTGGTAAAGCTGAGCAAGATGGCTGAATAGAAACTTCCAGCTAACTTTCCTTTGTGTGGACAACTATTTCAACTATCTACACAACAAAGTGCCTTCAGAAGAACCATGTATCTGTTCACCAAGGCAGTTACACTAGGAGACTTCAAGAATCAAAGAATTACTAGACTTGGGGCAACACTAGGGCTAGTTCAACTGATCAGTGGTGATCAGAGAATCAGATTTGAATACTCACTTCCCTTTAAGTCTCAGGAAAGCCTTCTAAGGGAGGACAAGTTTAAAGAAGCCAAGACTGGGAAGATTAGATACTTAACATATTAATGCATAGACATTGAAGAAAATCCACAAGCATCAAGGACTTATAGGAGACTTGACCTCACCAAACAAACGAAATAAGCTACCAGTGACCAACCCTGGAATGACAGAGATAGGAGACCTTTCCGACAAAACTTCAGAATACCCATCCTGAAGAAGATCTAAGACTTTCAGGTCAACACAGAGAAGGAATTCCAGAGACTATATGAAGTTTAACAAAGATGTCAAACTAGTAAAAAGCAAGCAGACATTCTAGAGCTTAAGAATCAATTGGCTCATTCAGAAATGTATCATAGTCTTTCAAAAGCAGAAAAGATCCAGCAGAAGAAAGAATTACTGACCTTAAAGACAGGCTATTCACAAATATTTTCTAGCAAGGGGGAGGGGTGAGAAGGGAGGGGGAGGAGGGAGGGGGAGGAGGGAGAGGGAGGAGGAATAGGAGGGAGCGGGGAAGGGAAGGGAGGAGGGAGAGTGGGGGGAAGAGGGAGGGCATTTGGTGGGATTTCACCTGATGTGCACAATGCAAGGGTATATTTCAAAATAACTAAGAGTAAATTTTAAATGTCTTAGCACAAAAAATAAGTAAGTGAGGTGATGGCTGTGTTATTCAGTTTGATTTAAGCTTTCCACATTGTATATCAGATCATCAAACTGAATAACACAGCCATCACTCTCAGAAGCCCAGAGACGCTGAAAGTTTATTCTCTTCCTCAAGGGCTTAATACCAGCTGACTTCATTGCTTCTAAGCTCTGAGGCTCTGTTGCCCTCCAACATCAAATGTAATAGATTCTTATTATAATTAATAATCCTCTGGTTAATATACAATATCCCTCCTGTGCACTTTCAGACCCCTAAGAGCTAATATTCTTTATATTAAATTCTCCTGGGCATTTGTTTTCATAAGTAAACCCAGACGGAATGAACACACATGGCAATGTGGGCCACCTCACAATTCCTCAAGTCTCCAGAGGGTGCTCAATTCATACCTTAACCCTAATGTGCCTAAATACTTAATTGACCAGTATCTACTTAACCTTACATTTAATAAAAAAAAAAAAGAAAAGAAAAAGAAATTGTATTATATGCCACTGACAGTGACTCCCTCACTCAGTCAGTTTATTTCAATACACCATGAATATTTTTGGAATGCGAATGAGTACACAAAGGTTATGAAAATTTAATCAATCTCGCTAAAAAACTGTGAAGTTAGCAGCATTATCCAATGTTACAATGCAGAAAACCAGGACTTAAAGTACATACAGTACTTTACAAAGTAAAAAATAAAGGTCAAACACCAATTTTAATATTTAAGAACTCAAGTCTGTATTACTATCTATAACATTATTATAGATGTTAAGGAGATAAGCCTCATTTTAACCTGTAAGTGCAAAAAGGAAATTGACATAAATGAGAATGAAAATAAAAATGAAGTGAATTGTGTGTGTAGGTATAGAACAGATGAAGAGATATGCCTTAGTTACATAGAATGGGTGAAATATAAGGCATTTAATCCAAACCAAACACACAGAAACATCCCATAAACAAAATTTAAAGTTAATTTTCAAATTTCAGTAAACACATCATTCATTGCGGATTTAGACATAACATGAAAAGAAAAAGAAAAGATAAAGTTAGAGAAAAATCTTTATCCAGAGATACTTCTACTTATAATAATGGCTTTAATATTATTTTATGAATTACATATATAATGTGTATATGTTTTTTCTTTGAACACATAGAGAGAAAACAAGAATTAATTATAGCCCAAGGATTATCAGAGTCTTAGTCATGCTTGCTGATTCTTTAAGTCAATTTTCCTTAAATTTCTGTGAAATAATTATAATTTTCTTCACTTATTAGACAACCTAGTAGCCAAAATTCCAACAATATTGGGCACTGCAAAAACTAAAGGAAAATAATGGGAAAGCAAAATGTATGATGAACTTAGAGAAAAACAATATTAAAAAGATATACAAATACAGAACTCTTATTCTATACACACTAAGCTTTATAATAGTGTAATCGTTATGAAATTTCAAGAAAATTCCTCTAGATAGTCAAATTCTGATCCAAATTAAAAAAAATAGTGTAATCGTCATTATATAATTATATTACAAATGTTATTATGACAAGAATCATTTCCATAATAGACTTATAAAGTTTTATACCAATTAAATACGTGTGTCCTAATAATATTATTACTTGCATCTAGTCTAACATTATAGATTGATGCAAAGTTTCAAATAAACTCATACTTTTTGAAATATACTCATACTTTTTCAAATTTAAAAGCAGCAAGATAAGTGAATCAAAGAGAGTCATTCATAAGTACCACATCTCTTACTGTTCTCTCCTTCCTAACACTGCAACAATCCTGTTAGTCCCTGACCTGTTTCTCCTTTGATATCTGAAATCCTGCTAATTAAATGTTCTCCAGGAATGCATTTTGGAGCCTACCACTTTCCTAAGAGCTTCCTTTACATCCTTGTTCCTCAGGCTATAGATCAGGGGGTTCAGCATGGGAATCACTACAGTGTAGAACACCGTGGCCACTTTGTCAGCATCTCCACTGTCACCAGATCTGGGCCTGCAGTAAATGGAGAGGATCGTTCCGTGGAAGACCACGATGGCCGTGAGGTGGGAAGCACAGGTGGAAAACGCTTTGCGCCTCCCTTGTGCAGAGCGCATCCTCAGGATGGTGATGAGGATAAACACATAGGAAGTGAGGATGATCACGTTGGTGACAATCTCATTGAAGGCAGCCACGGTGAACAGCAGCACCTCATTCACAGTGACATCCAAGCAAGCAAGACTCAGGAGAGTGGGCAGATCGCAGAAGAAGTGGTTGATCACATTTGATGTGTAGGACGGGATCTCCAGAGCTGAGCACAAGTGGATGAGCGAGCACACTGCCCCACAGAGGTAGCAGCAGGAGACCAGCTCCACACAGAGCCTGTGAGACAT
>CAUYRH010164269.1:0-10165 GCA_963574655.1 Perodicticus potto | reverse complement strand
GATAACACAAAGGGTGTTGCTGTGCATTACCATCTTTTAAGCTCCTACCTTAGTGACTTCTTACTGACAAAACAAGGTGTGTGCCCTGGGTTACCATCTTCCTCCTGACATCACAATGAGTGCTGTCCTGGTTCACCATTTCAGCTTACCCTATTGAATTACTCCTGACAACACAATGGGGATTGCCCTGGGTTACTATCTACCTCATAACATCACAATGGTTGTTTCCCTGGATTACCATCTTCCTCCTTATATCACAGTTGGTGTTGCCCTGGGTTAGGATCTTTAAGCTTAACAATAGTGACTTCCTACTGACTTCACAATGTGTGTTGCCATGATTTAATATCTTTAAGCTTAACCTCCCTGATGAAATCCTGAAATCACAGTGGGTATTGCCCTGGGTTAATGTCTTTAAGCTTAACCTCAGTGATGGCCTTCTGATGCCACAGGGTGTGTTGCCCTGGGTTAATTAAGCTTAACCTCAGTGACATCCTCATGATGCCACAGTGGGCTTTACCTTTTGTTAATGTCTTTTAGCTTAACCTCAGTGACTTCATTGAGAATTCACAATGTGTGTTGCTCTAGGTTACCTTCTTTAAGCTTAACCTCACTGCAGGCTTCCTGATGTGACAGTGGGTGTTGCACTGGGTTACAGTCATTAAGCTTAAATGCAGTGAAGTACTCCTGACACCAAAGTGAGTGTTGCCCTGGGTTCCCATCATTTGTGTTCAACAGCAGTGATGTCCTCCTGCTACCACAGTGGGTGATCCCCTGAATTACCATTATTAAGCCTAACCTCAGTGACATGCTTGTGACACCACAGTGGGTGTTGCCCTCGGTTACCATCATTAAACTTAAGCTCAGTGACGTCCTCCTGATGCCACAGGGGGTGTTGCTGTAGATTAACATTGTTAAGCTTACCTTCAGTGAGGTTCTCCTGAAGTCACGGTGGGTTTTTCCCTGGGTAACCATCTTTGAGCTTCACCTCAGTGAGGTCTTTTTGATGTTGCAGTGGGTTTTTCTCTTGGTTATCGTCTTTTAGCTCAGCCTCACTGACGACCTTTTGTCAAATTGGGTTTTGCCATGGTTTACCTTCTTTCAGCTTAACCTCCATGATGTCCTCAACTTGAAGTGGGTGTTGCCCAGGGTTACCTTTGTTAAGCTTAACCTCACTGACGACCTCCTCACGTCATAGTGGAAGTTGCTCTGGGTTACCGTCTTTAAAATTAACCTCAGTGATGTCATTTTGACATCACAGTCATTTTTTCCTTTGGTTACCATCTTTAACCTTAACCTCAGTGATGTCCTCCTGACATCACACTGGGTGCTGCCCTGGGTTACCCTCTTTAAGTTTAACCTCAGTGATGTCCTCTTGACATAACAGTAGGTGTTGTCCTGTGTTACCATCTTTAAGCTTAACCTACTCACGTCCTAGTGGTTTTTGCACTGGGTTACCATGTTTAAGCTTAACCTCAGTGATATCATTTTGACATCACAGTGGTTTTTTACTTTAGCTACAGTCTTTAACTTAACCTAAGTGAATTTCTCCTGACATCACAGTGGGTGTTTCCCTGGGTTACCATCTTTAAGCTTAAGCTCAGTGACATCCTCCTGAAATTACAGTGGGTTTTTCCCTGGGTTACCATCGTTAAGTTCAACCTCTTTGATGTCCTTTGACGTCACACTGGGTTTTTCCCTTGGTATCATCTTTATGCTTAACCGCAGTGATGTCCTCTTGACATCACAGTGTGTGTTGCCCTGGGTTACCATCTTTAAGCTTAACCTCAGTAACCTCCTCCTGACTTAACAGTGCATGATTCCCTGGGTTACCATCTTTAAACTGAACCTCAGTGGCATCCTCCTGATGTCAGAGAGGGATTTTCCCTGGGTTACTGTCTTTAGGCTTAACCTCAGTGACTTCCTCCTGACATTACAGTGTGTTTTGTCCTGGTTTATTTTGACAGCACAGTAGGATTTTACCTTAGTTACCATCTTTAACTTAACCTCAGTGACATCTTCCTGTCGTCACATTGGGTGTTGCCCTGGGTTACCGTCTTTATGCTTCACATCCGTGATGTTCTTCTGAAGTCAAAGTAGGTGTTGCCCTGGGTTACCTTTGTTAAGCTTAACCTCAGTGATGACCTCCTCACGTCATAGTGTGTTTTGCCCTTGGTTACCATCTTTAAGCTTAACCTCAGTGATTTCCTTTTGACATTACCCGTGTTTTTTTCCATTGGTTACCATCTTTATGCTTTACTTCAGCAACGTCCTCCTCACCTCACAGTGTTTTCCTTACATCAGAGTATGTTTTGCCCTGGGTTACCATCTTTAAGCTTAACCTCAGTTCCTCCTAATATAACAGTGGGTGTTGCCCTGGGTTGCCATGTTTTAGCTTATCTTCCATGATGCACTGCTGAACTCACAGTGGTGTTTGCCTTGGGTATCCCTCTTTAAGCTTAACCACAGTGACTTCCTTTTACGTCATACTGGGTTTTTTTTCTTTTTGATCATCTTTCAGCTTAGCGTCAGTGATGTTCTTTTGACATAACAGTTGGTTTTTCCCTTAGTTACCGTCTTTTAACTTAACTTCAGTGACGTCACATTGGGTGTTGCCCTGCGTTACCATCTTTAAGCTTTACCTCCGTGATGTCCTACTGACTTCTAGTGGGTGTTGCCCAGGGTTACCTTGGTTAAGCTTAACCTCTGTGACGACATTCTCACGTTATAGTGTGTGTTGCACTGGGTTACTGTCTTTTGGCTAACCTCAGTGACGGCCTCCTGATGTCACAGTGGGTGTTGCCCTGGGTTACCATCTTTAAGCTTAACCTCAGTGACATCCTCCTGACTTCAGAGTGAGCTTTGTCCTGGGTTAATGTCTTTAAGCTTAACCTCAGTGAAGTCCTCCTGACATTACAGTGGGTTTTCCCTGGGTCACCGTCTTTATGTTCAACCTCTTTGACTTCCTTTAGATGTCACAGTGGGTTTTTCCCTTGGTTACTGTCTTTAAGCTTAACCTCAGTGATGTCCTCCTGATGTCACAGTGGGTGTTGCCCTTGGTTACTGTCTTTAAGCTTAACCTCAGTGACGTCCTCCTGGTGCCACTGTGGGTGTCAACCTGGGTTACTGTTTTTAAACGTAACCTCTGAGACATCTTCCTGAAGTCACAGTGGGTTTTGCCCTGGGTTACCATCTTTAAGATTATTAACCTTCGTGACATCCTCCTGAAGCTCTTGGTCACCATTTTAAATCTGAATCTCATTGACGTCCTCCTGACGTCACAGTGAGTTTTCCCCTGGGTTGCCGTCTCTAAATTAACCTCCATGACATCCTCCTGAAGTCACGGTGGGTTTTTCTCCTGGTTACCATCTTAAATCTTAATCTCATTGACGTCCCCCTGACATCACAGTGGGTTTTGGCCTTGGTTACCATCTGAAGCTCAACCACAGTGATGTTCTTTTGATGTCTAAGTGTGTTTTGCCCTTGGTTACCATCTTTCAGCTTATCTTCAGTTACATCTTCTTGATGTCATAAGGGGTGCTTCCATGGGTTACCGTCTTTCAGCTTAACTTCCATGACATCCTCCTGAAGTCACAGTGGGTTTTGCTCTTGGTTGCCATCTTAAATCTTAACCTCATTGAAGCCCTCCTGATGTCACAGTGGGTTTTGCCCTGGGTTACCATCTTTAAACTCAAACTAAGTGATGTCCTTTTGACATCACAGTGGGTTTTTCCCTTGATTACCATCTTTAATCTTAATATCAGTGAAGTCCTTCTGAACTTGCAGTGGGTTTTGCCCTGGGTTACCATCTTAAAGCTCAAAATCAGTGATGTCCTTTTGAAGTCACAGTGGGTTTTTCCCTTGGTTACCGTCTTTTAGCTTAACCTAAGTGACGTCTTCCTGTCCTCACATTGGGTGTTGCCCTGGGTTACCATCTTAAGCTTAACCTCTGTGACGTCCTCCTGAACTCACAGTGGGTCTGGCCCTGGGTTACCTTCGTTAAGCTTAACCTCAGTGACATCACCCTGAAGCCTCAGGTGGTGTTGCTCTGTGTTACTGTCTTTAAGCTTAACCTCCTTGATGTACTCCTGAACTCACAGTGGTATTTGCCTTGGTTCCCCTCTTTAAGCTTAACATCTGTGATGTCCTCCTGACGTCACAGTGGGTTTTGCCCTGGGTTACGGTTTTTAAACTTAACATCCGTGACATCCTACTGAAGTCACAGTGGGTTTTCCTCCAGGTTACCATCTTAAATCTTAATCTCATTGGCGTCCTCCTGATATCACAGTGGGTTTTGCCATGGGTTACCATCTTTAAGCTCAACCTCAGTGACGTCCTTTTGATGTCACAGTGGGTTTTGCCCTTGGTTACCGTCTTTCAGCTTATCATCACTTACATCTTCCTGCCATCATAATGGGTGTTGCCCTGAGTTACCGTCTTTCAGCTTAACATCCCTGACATCCTCCTGAAGTCACAGTGGATATTTCTCTGGGTTACCGTCTTTGAGCATAACCTCACTGACGTTGTTTGGACGTCACAGTGTTTTTTTCCCTTCTTTACCGTCATTTAGCTTAGCATCAGTGTGGTCCTTTTGATGTCAAAGTGGGTTTTGCCATGCTTTACTAAATTTTAGCTTAAACTTCGTGATGTCCTCATGAAGTCACAGTAGGATTGCCTTGTGTTACTGTCTAAGCTTAACGTCGGTTACATCTCCCTGACCTCACAGTGCATTTTGCCCTGCGTTACCATCTTTAAGCTTAAATTCAATGATGTACTTTTGACGTCACAGTTGGCCTTTCCCTTGGTTACAATCTTTATCTTAGCCTCAGAGATGTTCTTTTGACGTCAGTGTTGGTTTTTCCCTTGATTTACATCTTTGTTCTTAATCTCAGTGAAGTTCTACTGAACTCTCAGTGGGAGTTGCCCTGGGTTACCTTCTTTTAGCTTAAGCTCAGTGATGTCCTCCTGACATCACAGTGGGATTTGTCCTGGATTACCATCTTTAAGCTCAAAATCAGTGGTATCCTTTTGATGTCACAGTGGGTTTTTCCCTTGGTTACCATCTTTTAGCTTAGCCTTAGTGACATTCTTTTGACGTCAAAGTGGGATTTTCCCTTGGTTTCCATCTTTATTATTAATTTTAGTGAAGTCCTCCTTAACTCACAGTGGGTTTTGCTCTGGGTTACCATCTTTAAGCTTAACATCAGTGACATCCTCCTAACATCACAGTGGGTTTTGTCCTGGCTTACCATCTTTAAGCTCAAACTCAGTGACATCCTTTTGATGTCATAATTGGTTTTCCCCAAGGTTACTGTCTTTATGCTTAACCTCCAAAATGTCCTCCTGTCCTCATAGTGGTTGTCTCCCTGGGTTACCTTTGTTACAGTTAACTTCAGTCACGTCACCATGACGCCTCAGTGGGTGTTGCCCTGGATTACCATCTTTAAGCTTATCCTCCATCATGTCTTCCTCATGTTACACTGTATGTTGCCCTGCTTTACCATCTTTTAATCTTAACCTCAGTGATGTCCTCAGTGACATCTCAGTGCATTTTGCCTTGGGTTACCGTCTTTTAGCTTAACCTTTGTGATGTACTCCTGAACTCACAGTGATGTTTTCCCTGGGTTCACATCTTTAAGCTTAAACACAGCAACTTCCTTTTACGTCACAGTGGGTTTTTCTATTGTTTACCGCCTTTTTTTGTTTGTTTGTTTGTTTGATTGTTTTTAGGTAGAAAGTTAATATTTTCCTCCTCCTCCCCAGTGGATTCTCTGTGCAGTGCTTAGAATGGGAACACTCCCCTTTGGATACCTGTGCAGGCTGGCAACGCTTACAGAGAAAACCTGTGGCTCTCCGCAAGCGTGTCAGGAGCATCCTGCTGGAAGGGGTGGAGTTAATGCTTCCTACAGTGACAGACAAGGACCTAGTCTTTAATGCTGTCCTCCTCTTCTGCTAGTTGTAAGGACTAGGACGCTGAGGCAGCTTCCACAGTTTCTCCCCGAGGGCTCAGGTGGTGGGACTGAGTGCCAGTTGTCTGCGGTAATAATTTTCTGGATAACACACCTGCTGCATGATGCTTCCTTTATCGGTCTCCCTTCTCTCTTCCCTCCTAGTGCATCCTGAGCTAACCTTCTCAATAAACTACTGGCACTCAGATCTTTGTCTCAGGTTTTGCCTCTGCGGAACCCAAATTGAGACAATTCGAGGAAATTGAGGAAACTCTTAAGGACCTTGTCTTCTCACTTTCACAAGGAAAAAGATCTAGGTTTAATTTTTTTAAAATTATAATAAAAATCAGTATGCTTTCTCTTTCTACAACTGAAAAAATGGTCAGATCTGTGTCCGGTGTGAAAATTCTTGCCTGGAAGATTTTCTTATTAGACATTCCAGGCCCTCAACATGAGCAGGGAGAAATTCTGTAATGCTTCCAAGGAGGACCAGGGTTGGAGCAACGTGGCTTCCTGCCAGGGGAGTTGGGTGCAGAACATCCTCCAAGTAACTGAGTTAAGTTTCCTGCCATATGGAGTTATTGAATATAAACTCATTACATTTGAGAGGACAACTCCCAAATCCAATTGATTTTTGCTTTAGAACAATTGATCTCAGACAATTCTTTTTGACAATAGGCAGTTGAAGGACCACTTGTCCATCACTGCCATTCCTGGTTTGTGGAAATAAAACAGAATCATTGACCCATGGGAGCTCATTTTTCAGAGTACTATGGGCAGTGGGAGTGGGGGGCATGGAATATGCATTTGCAGAATCTGAAGATGTTTATTTTGGTTATGAATGAAAATTACTGGTTGGTAATGTTACTAATATTCTTGTATAGTTACTGAGAGCAACTGAAGTAGGGACACCTGCTGCCCTATGCATTTTACACATTGACCTGTGTAACCAGGTAACACTGGCCATCTTCCTGCCAGAAGATCAAGTGAAACCAGATATCCAGAGAAATGCTTTGATTTTTGACAGGGGTGGCTGGTTGAATATGTGTCTCAGAGATGGAAGACTTCCATGGGCAGTCAGACCCAAGAAGAGAATTTGGATCTGTGCTTCTGTTTCCAGTGCTCACCTTCTCTCTCCCTGTCATTTTAAGTCCTTCCACATGCCCTTTCTTATGGGAAGCATACTACCCTGTGGGCATAGGGGAAAGGAGGCTGGATTTGGACTCAAACAGATGTGGGGTTGAATCTTAGCTCTACACCTTGTTAGCTGTGTGACATTGAACAAGTCATGACATCTCTCTGGACCTCAGTTTCTTTTTCTGTAAAATAATGTTATCGACACATAAATAGTTGTAGGCATCGAATGATAAGATAACCCACATAAAACACTCAGCATGGTGCCAGACACATGGCTGTGTGACTTTGCGCAAGTTACTTTACCTCTCTGTACTTCACCTGTCCATTTGGGTTCATAACACCTCATGGGGTTTTGGAAGATTAAATTAATTTAATTATGTGCGTAAAATGTTTTTCATAGGACCTGGCACATAGTTAGTGCTCAATAAAAATTAGCTATTATCACTGTAATTACTATTCACTCCTGAATGTGGTAGAAGTAATGAAAGTAACACCTGTCTTGTCAACCTGAAATATAGGAGGGATGAAAGATCAAATGAGAGGCTGGATTTCTGAAGGTCATCCATTCAGCCATTCGACAAATATTTCTTGAATGTTGTGTGCCAGCACTTTCTAGGCCCTAGGGAGTGAGCAGAGAGCAAAATAGCAGAACTTGGGGCCCTTGGGGAGCCTACATTTTGTGGAAACACTGGCTACAAGCACAATTACAGTAAAATACAGAATGTGCTCAACAGTATTAAGTTCCAGGGAGTCAACGTAAAGAAGGACAAGGAAAAGAGGATGGGCGGGGTTGCTGGGGCCTCAGTGAGAAGGTTATTTGAGCAGAGACCTGGGCCAGTGCTTTAAAGAAGGGGTGTCTCCCCTACATGAAGGGGCCTGCTCTACAATGACTTCTGTCATTGTCGCTGAATGTGCTGCGGCAGGGGCACAGCCAGAGCACCCTGCCCTGAACAGGGGATGGGCCAATGATTCTAGGGGAGCAGGTGAGAGGTAATGCAAGAGACCTTCTCACCCTCAATCTGCCCTTCTCCTAGAAATGCAGAAGAGAGAGAGAGAGAGAGAGAGAGAGAGAGAGAGAGAGAGAGAGAGAGAGAATGTTGGGGGTGGGAGGGAAGGGGCATGGACCTGGGAGGGCAGCTCTAGGGGACTGAGAACATGGTGATGCAGGGTGGAATGTTCAGGTGCCCAAGGCTCAAGTACATAACATGGGGAGTGGGAATGGGATAAGTTGGTCACACCTGGAGGGACAGCCCAGGAGTGAGGGAGACATGTTCAGGAGTACAGAGCTGGTGGGTCTGGGTGCACTGAGGTGGGACACAGAGCTGCAGGGACAGATAGAGGAGAAGTTAGCTTCTCCCTCAGACAATGCTCTGCTTTCTCAGAGGGCAGGAGACTGAGTCAGGAGCCAGGTGTGGGGAGCCTGTGAGCACCAGGGCAGGCCAAGAGTGCAGGGACATCACACCTGACCTTCTAGGTTGCTTTCTGAAAAGGCCCTTTCTGTAAAGATCTCTGAGGCCCTAACCCTACTTCTCCTAATCCCCACCTGCAAAGGCTCAAGGAAGTTGGACAGGGGCCTTAAGAGATGGCCATTGTTTACTGCCTTTAAGCTTAACCTCAGTGACATCTTCCTGACTTAACAGTGGGGGTTGCCCTGGGTCCTTTTGATGTCAATTTGGGTTTTGCCCTGGGTTACTGTCTTTAAGCTTAACCTCAGTGACGTTCTTTTGACATCACAGTGGGTTTTTCCTTGGTTATCATCTGTAACGTAGTCTCAGTGATGTTACATTGATGTCACAGTGCGTATTTCCCTTGGTTACCATCTTTAATCTTAATCTCAGTGACATCCTCTTGATGTCACAGTGGGTTTTGCCTCGTGTTAACATTTTAAACGTCCTTTTGACATCACAGTGGGTTTATCTCTTGTTTACCATCTTTTAGCTTAGCCCCAGTGACATTCTTTTGATGTCATAGTGGTTTATTCCTTTGGTTGTCATCTTAAATCTTAATCTCATTGACGTCCTCCTGACGTCACAGTAGGTTTTTCCCAGGGTTACCGTCTTTAAACTCAACCTCATTGACGTACCTTTGACATCACAGTGGGTTTTGCCTTTGGTTACCGTCTTTCAGATTATCTTCAGTTACATCTTCCTGACATCACAGTGGGTGTTACCCTGGGTTACTGTCTTTAAGCTGAACCTCAGTGATATCCTTTTGATGTCACAGTGGGTTTTGGCCTTGGTTACCATCTTCCAGCTTTTGTCCTGGGTACCGATTTAAGTTTAACCTTTGTGATGTCCTCTCATGTCACAGAGGGGTTTGTCCTGGGTTACCATCTTCTTCCTGACATCATAATGTGTGTTGACTTGGGTTACCCTCTTTGAGCTTTACCTTAGTGACTTCCTCATGGCACCACAATGGGTGCAGCCCTGGGTTACCATCTTTAAGTTTAACATTAGTCACTTCTTCCTGACATCACAATGGGTGTTCCCCTGAGGACTTCCTCCTGACACAACATTGGATGTTGCACTGGGTTACCATCTTCCTGTTAACATCACAAAGTGTGTTCCCTTGTGTTACCATGTTCCTCCTGACATCACAATGGGTGTTGCCATGGGTTACCATCTTCCTCCTGACATCACAATGGATGTCCCCCTTGATTACCATAGTTAGGCTTAACCTTAGTAACTTTTTTCTGACACCACACTGGGGGTTTCCCTGGGATACCATCCTTAAAGTTTAACCTTAGTAACTTCCTCCTGACATCACAGAGGGCGTTTCCCTGGGTTACTGACTTTAAACTTAAACTTAGTGACTTTCTCCACACTTCCTGATATCACAATGAGTGTCGCTGGGCATTAGCATCTTAAGCTTAACCCTAGTGAAATCCTCCATACATTACAAAATGTGATGGTGTAGGTTACCATCATTAAGCTTAACTTTAATGACTTCCTCCTTACACATAAATGGATGTTGCCCTATGTTACAACCTTCCTGCTGACTTCACAATGCCTGTTACCATAGGTTTTCATCTTTCAGCTTAACCATAGTAAATTCTCCTCATATCACAATGAGTGTTGCACTGG
>CAUYRH010164265.1:0-10524 GCA_963574655.1 Perodicticus potto | reverse complement strand
TGGGCTGATGAGAAGAATGTGTATTCAGTTTTGTTAGGATGAAATGTTCTGTAGATGTCTGTTAAATCCAACTGTTAAACGGTTAAGTTTAAGTCTAAAACTTCTTTCTTCTTTGCATAGCTTCTTATTAGAGGATCTGGCAGGACAGTGTTAAAATCTCTGACTATTACGGTGCTGGAGGAATCAAGTTGCTCATGTCTGTCAGAGCCTCTCTTATAAATTGAGGCGCATTCTGGTTGGGTGCATAAATATTAATAATTGAAATCTCATCATGTTGAGTAATACCTTTAACAAATAAGAAGTGTCCATCCTCATCTTTCCTTACTTTTGTTGGTTTAAAGCCTATTGTATCTGCAAGTAAAATTGCAACAACTGCTTTTTCTGATTTCCATTTGCCTGAAATATAGATGACCATCCGTTCCCCCTGAGTCTACATTTATCTTTTAAGGTAAGATGAGATTCTTGTATGCAGCAGATATCTGGCCTGAGTTGTTGTATCCAGTCAGCCAACCTGCACCTCTTTAGAGGACAATTTAAGCCAATTACATTAATTGAGAATATTGATAAGCCTGGTAGAATTTGGGGTATTGAGTTTTTCAAAAGTCCAAGGGACATTTTTAATTATTTCACCACTGTCTAAGTTGGAATTTGATCAAAAGTTTCTGAGTGAGTTTACTTTTGCGCTGGTCATTATGGAGGATAGGTCTGAGAATATCCTGGAATACTGGTTTAGTTATGGCAAATTTCTTCAACATGTGAATGTCATTAAAGTATTTAATTTCTCCATCAAAAATGAAACTCAGTTTAGCTGGATACAGGATCCTGGGTTGAAAGTTCTTTTGTTTTAGGAGATTAAAAGTCGATGACCACCCTCTTCTAGCTTGAAAGGTTTCAGCAGAGAGCTCTGCAGTCATTCTAATATTCTTCCCCTTGTAGGTTATGGTTTTCTTCCATCTGGCTGCTTGCAGAATTTTCTCCTTCATGTTAACTTTAGTGAAATTGGTTATGATGTGTCTGGGGGATGTCTTATTCGGGTTGAGTTGTGCTGGGGTTCTGAAACTGTCTACTATCTGAATTTCTTAATCTCTTGGCATGTCTGGAAAGTTCTTCATAATCTCATGAAGAGCTTCTGTGCCTTGTGAAGCAAGTTCATTGCCTTTAGGGATTCCTGTGAGGCAAATTTTAGTTTTCTTTGAATTATCCCAGTACTCTCTGAGAGAATGATCCGTTCTTGCTCTCCACTTCTCTTCCTCTTTGACTGCTTGGGAGCATTTGAAAGCTTTGTCTTCAATGTCAGAAAACCTTTCTTCTGCTTGCTCCATTCTGTTACTGAGGTATTTTACTATATTTCTCAGATCTTTGTGGGCTGCAAATTCTTCTCTCAATGTGTCAAAATCTTTGGTGATTTTGTCTTTGAATTAATTTAATTCTTGAGACAACTTTTGAAATGCTCCTTGAATTTCTAATTCCAACTTTGCCTCCATTCAGTTGATCTTATTTGCAATCCAAATTCTGAATTCGATTTCTGATATCTCAGCCATCTGTTTATGAATGGGATGTTCAGTTGTGTCCGCCATGTCGTTTCTTGGGGGAGTTGATCTACTCTGGTTATTCATGTTAGTGGAGTTTTTCTGATGATTCTGCCCTATGATTATTTTACACCATTTGGCTAGATGAGCAGATAAGGTGAAGTTGGGTTGCGGGCTCTTAGAGTAGTGATTAACTAGCCCTTTGCCCAAGAGCTGGGACTGATGTTTGTACCTTTTCCGCTATAGCTTTTCAAAGGACCCATACAGTGCTATGGCCTGAGAAACCGAGGACCTGCTTGGTATGGTGGGGCTAAGTGGCTCTGTCTTGTTTTCAGCTGGTCTCTGTTCTACCCTAGTGAGTTACTCTGGGTTGAAGTCTCAGATGTGGAGAAACACCAGCAATTAAGTCACCCTGCCCCCCATAGGCAACAACTGGAAAAGGAAAATCAAACCTTCCCACAACCACACACCCAGGGTACCACTTTGGATAGTCCTCAAGTAATTGGCCCAGTTTAAGAGGTCCAAATCAATTGTTCCAGTCAGCACTGGTCTCAGGTGGGAGAGTTCAAAAGGTCACTAGCAACTAGATAGCAGGGGTCTGCTGGCAGCTCATGTATTACTCACTCCAGTATCCTGTGAAATCAGAAGGACCCACCCAGCAAATGTATTAGTCTGGGAAGACTGATGCCTCCTTCCCCACCTTGCCCCTCTGTCACACCCAGTCCCTGGTAACCGTGCAGGGCTGTTACCCAGTTCCCTCCAATGAGCCAATGCTCCAGGGGTTTGTGCCTGCCTGAGTCACAGGGAGATCTATGTCTCCTTGGTCAGGCCACCACTCTCTGCCACTATCCTGCAGTGGAGCTGAGGCCTGACAACCTCGGGTGCTTAATGGAGGCTGCGGGGGTTCACTCAGTTCCAGCCCTGATTGATGTTGCTGACAGAACAGAACAATTTCACAGAATTTGTTTCTGTCCTGGCTATATTCCTCTGCAGATCAGACACTGAGTTCACAGAAACTGTGACTCAGCTCTGGTCTGTGCCACTGCCTGGAGCTGGGGTATCTATCTCAGCTGTAGCTGTGTTAGGGCAGATGTGGTTAGAGTTCACGCTCAGCTTTCAGAGGCCAGGTGTGTCTTAGGCTCACTAAATTAGTCCTGGCTCAGCCATGGCGTGGGAGTATGACATCTCTGAGCATGTGTATTCTAGTCCCCATGCTCTGCCCAGGCAGGTACTATCTCAGAAATACCCTTTACTCACGGGGCCTACGTTTCCATCCCAGATCTGTTCCATCAGTGGCTGCCACTGGAGAAGATGCCTGGCTTCTTCTGGTTTCCCAGAGAAGCAGGGAACATCTCTTCAAAACATTCCAAGGGGTGTGAGCCCTATTGTTCCCGCTGCTGATGCTGCTGCTCTGTGCCCTGGGGCACCACCTTTCCCTCTCCTGTAGGGTTCCCTCAGCCTCAATTCACCATCTTCTCCTTACTCACGTGCTGCAGAATCAGCACAGACCTGCAACAGCCCATGCTCTGTCCACACCTCTCGAGAAAATGCCTAAGAATCTGGTCTTCATGAGGGACAGGCCTCCAGACCTTGGGGTGAGAGTGGAAGGGAGTCCTGGGAGTTCAGAATTGTAGGTAGAGAACATATACAGTTTTATACAGTTTTATGCCTGGTGGGAGAGTGCCATGGCACATTCATAAGTCCTCTCTAGGGAAGGAGTTCTGGGTTTTAGAGGGTCTCTCCTATTGGATAAAATAGAAGGGGATCTGAACTCTGCTCAGTTGTTTTATGGAGTATACTGCAAGCCATTCTCATGGGGGAGGGGACTCTTGTCCACTTGGCAATGGATTTTGTACCTATTGTTTTTTTTCTTGGGGTCACAGCTTGCCTCAGCAGGGAGGACGCGCGTTCTTCAACCTCTCTGGACTCAGCTCCAAACCATCGACTTACTTGATAAATTCCTGTTCTTTAACTCTCCTTCTGGACAGAAGCCTCTGTGGAAAGCTGGCTCCAGTCAGCCATCTTGCCTCTGCCCCACAAAATTTCCTTCTTTTTAAAAGCTAAAGCATTATATTGTAGGTCTAGACCATATTTTCTTTATCAATTCAACAATCTTTCTTTCCTAGATGACATTTAAGTTGTTTTCATGTTGAGGCTATTGTGGATAGTACTGCAATAAACATAAAAGTGAAGATTTCTCTTTGCATAACTGATTTCAATTCTTTTGGATATATATATACACAAAGTGGGATGGCTGAGTCATATTGTAGTTCTATTTTCAATCATTTATGGACTCTCATAACTATTTACTTAGTTACTATACTATTTTGAATTTCCATTAACAGTGTTCAAGGGCTCCAATTTCTTCATATACTCACTAATACTTATTATCTTTGTTTTTTGAGAACAACCATCCTAACAAATGTGAGTGATATCTAATTGCTGTTTTGATTTGCATTTCCCTGATAATTAGTGATGTTGAACTTTTTTTTCACAAACCCATTGACCATTTGTGTGTCCTCTTTGGAGGAATGCCTACTCAGGCCCCTTGCCCATTTTGAATAGGGTTATTTGTTTTATTACTATTGAGTTGTTTCATATCTTTATTTATTTTAGATATTATCTCTTTATCACATCTAGGGTTTGCAAATATTTTCTCCCATTACATAGGTTGTGTCTTTACTCTGTTGATTGTTTTCTTTGCTGGGCAGAATCTTATTAGTTTGATGAAATCATACTAAATCATACTATCAATTTTTCTTTTTTGTGTTGATTGTGCTTTTGGGATGATATTCAAGGAATCATTGACCATATAAAAGTCATGAAGCTTTTCCATTATGTTTTCCTGTAGAAGCTTTATAATTTCAGGTCTTATATTTAAGGCTTTAATCTATATTGAGTTGATTTTTATGCATGGTATGAGAATAGGGTTCAATTTTGTTCTTTTGAATATGGGTATCCAATTTTCTCAACACTATTGAAGTGATTACCTTTTCCTTATTGTGTTTTTTTTTTTTTTTTTTGCACTCTTATCAAAGTTCAGTTGAGCATACATACACGGGTTTATTTCTGGGCTCTATTAATTTCCACTGTTTTATATGTCTGTCTTTATGTGGTAGTAACGGACCCAACAAGAAGACCTCTAAAGGCCCCCAATGGTTTCAGCCTGAGTCCCTCTCCGTCTCAAACCCCCCTTTAGGTTAATTCTGAGAACAGGTTTCTGACAAGGAAGTTCTCTCTGAGTTCCCTGACTCCGTTGCCAAACAATGGTGAAAACTCACTCAAGCAGAGTTTCCCAGGTTACTGAGTTTCCCAGGCTACTGAGTGTCCCAAATTGTCTCCCAAGCTACTGAATTTCCCAAACTATTTCCATGCCAACTACCATGCTGTAGCCCCCCAACTGTAACCCCACGTCTAGCTAACCGTCACATTCTGCTTTTGTTTTTTTCTTGCTTGCATGGCAACAAAAAGGGTATAAAAGGCTGCCTGCTTTTCTTTTTGAGGTCGTTTGCCCTTTGGGGCAGTGACCCACGTGCGCAGTTGTAAATAAATCACCACCTATATGTACCTAAAATGGAGTCCGTATTTTTCCTATGGGTGGTCACAGTTAGAACAATGCCAGTATCATCCTGTTGCAGTTACTTGTAGTATGTTTTGAATCAGAAAGTGTGATATATTCAGTTATGTTCTTCTTTTTCAGGATTGTTTTAGATATTTATAGACATTTGGGCTTCTGTATGAACTTTATGATGTTTTCTGTTTGAAAAATGTCATTGGATATTTGATAAAGATTGTATGGAATCTGTAGATCACTCTCAATGGTACAGATATTTAACAATATTAAATCTTCTACTTCAAGAACATGGGATATCTTTCCATTTATTTGTGACATTTTTTCCTCAATGTTTCATGGTTTTCAGTATTCAAATATTTCACCTCCTTAGTTAAGTTCACTCCTAGGTATTTGATTTGTTTTGATGTTATTGTAAATGAGATTTAAAATAATTCCCTTTTCAGATAGTTCATAATTAGTGTATATAAATGCCACTGATTTTTGTATGTTTATTTTGTATCCTGAAACTTTACTAATTTTTTAAGTCTAACAGGTATTTTTTGGTTTATTCTTTAGGGTTTCCTATACATCAAATCATATTTCCTTTTCTCTGATTTGAGGCCTTTTAATTTTTTCTTGCCTACTTTCTCTGGCTAGAACTTCTACTACCATGTTAAAAGTAGCAAGAGTGGGTATCCTTGTTTCATATTTGATTATAGAGGAAAAGTTTTTAATTTTTCACTGTTAAGTATGATATTAGCTATGGGTTTTCATATATGGCTTTTATTATGTTCAATTAATACTTCCTATTTCTAGTTCACTGAGAATTTTTAGCATGAAAGAGTGTTGAATTTTGTCAAATGTTGTTTCTGAATCTATTGAGATGATCACGTAATTTTTATCCTGTGTTCTATTAAGGTTAATAGGGTATATAACATTAATTAATTTTTATATGTTGAACTATAATCCTGTCATCTCAGGAATAAATCCCAACTGGTCATGGGGTATGGTACTTTTAATTTGCTATTAGATTCTCTTTACAAGTATTTTGTTGAAAACTTTTATATCTATATTCATGAGAGGTATTTTTCTTTGATGTCTTTGTTTGGCTTTAATATCAGAGTAATGCTGATCTCATGAGTTTGGAAGTGTTCACTCCTCTTCAGTTGTTTGAATAATTTGAGAAACACTGGCATTAATTTTTTCTTTAAATTGTTGATAGATTCACTAGTAAAGCCATCTAATCCTAAGCTTTTCTTGTAGTGAGGTTTTTTTTTCTTTTTTTGTTGAGACATAGTCTCATTATGTTGCTCTTGGTAAAGTGCCGTGGTGTCACAGCTCACAGCAACCTGAAACTCTTGGGTTTAAGTGATTCTCTCGCCTCACCCTCCCAAATAGCTGGACTACAGGCACCTGCCACAACACCCAGATATTATTTGGTTGTAATTGTCATTGTTGTTTGGCATGCCCACACTGGGTTCAAACCCACAAGCTCCAGTGTATGTGGCTGGCACCCTTGCTGCTGAGCTACAGGCACCAAGCCTGTAGTGAGGTTTTTGATTATTGATTCAATTCCCTTACTTTAGAGGTCTGTTCAAACTTTTTATTTCCTTATTATTTAGTCTTGCTGGGCTACGAATTTCTTGGAGTTTATCCATTTCTCCTGAGTAATCCAGCTTGTTGGTATGTTAACATTTTGTTAGTTGTTTTCTGTTAATCTTGTTCTTTTGTCTTTTCTTCCCTTGCTATCTTGTATTTTATTATTTTTTTTTGTATTGATGTGTATTCAGCAATTTATTCTTTCAGCAATACTACATGAGTTTATATAGGTGGAGAAGCATTGGGTGTTGCCATTAAAAATCTTTGATATATTGATATGAAACTTCAGATGAATAGCTACCTTCCCACATGAGAGAAAAACACAAATAAATTCAAGAAGGGAAGCAAGAGGTATGGGGAAGGGGGTTGATAAGCTCTCCACTATTGGGTAAAATGTAGGAATATACGACAAACCTCCTGGGTGAAGGGCTCAGCTACACTTGGAGTCTACCTAACAAACACAAACAATATAATCTAATTGTTTGTACTCTTATATTAACCTAAAATTAAAACAAAATCTTGATAATCTAACTGGAGAACATGGTGCTTTCATTTTATTTCAATGTGCACTTGTCTGATAACAAATGAAGATGATATCCTCTCCACATTACAGATGAAGAAATACAGATGTAAATGTCTTGTTTCCCAAGGGGAAATTCATAGCCTGAAACATCTATGCCAAAAGGACAGAAAGATGACAAACTGACAATCTACTACCACATCTCAAGCAATTAGAATAGGAAGAACTAAGTAAACTCAAACTAGCAGAAGAAAAGAAATAACAAACCTCAGAACAGGACTAAATGAAATGGAATAAAAAATAAAACCAAAGGATCAACAAAAAAAAAAGTGTTGAAAAGATAAAAATCTCAATATACCTCTTGCTAAATTAACCAGGAAAAGAAGTAAAAAGACCCCAATAAGGTTAGTCAGAAATGAAAAAAGGAGTTGTTAAAATTATTACTATAGCAATGACAAATATCCGTGAATACTATGAATATCTCTATGAACATAAACTAGAAAATGAACAAATTCCTAGAAAAACACAACCTCCCAAGACTCAATCAGGAAGAAATAGAACTCCTGAACATACCAATAATGAGCTAATGAGCAGTGAGATCAAAGGAGGAATGGAAAATCTCCTCACAAAAAAATAGCCCAGATCAGATGGATTCACAGCTGAATTCTATTAGACCTACAAAGAAGAGGTTATATCCACCTTACAGTAATTATTCCATAATTTCCATAATCAAGGAGAGAATCCTCCTCAATACATTCTATGATGTGAGTATCACGTTGATACCAAAGTCAGGAAAGGACACAAGAAGAAAGGAAAACTACTGACCAATATTCATTATGAACATAGATATAATAGATGCAAAAATCCTCAATAAAATACTAGCAAACTGAATTCAACAACTTATAGCAGCCTTTCATAATAAAAACCCTCAACAACTAAGCATAGAAGGAACATATCTTAATAATTTGAGACCTCTTGGTAATCACAGCCCTCTAGATTTAGAACTTTTCTGGCAACAGAACTCTCTTAACTTCCTAGTCAATTGTTTCGTTTGAAGGGTTTTATATCTACTAATAATTCAGAAGTTCTCTCAGGTTCCTGTCCTCTTACAAGATTACATGTTTACACATTTCTATTTAGCATACAGCCTGGGGACCTGCTCTGTCCCCAGGATTTTTTGAGGCTATGAGCTAAGATGTGAACTGGAGCTGAGGTGGATAGATCTGGCTCAGGCATTCTGAAACCTGGCCACAGGAATGCTCTTAGGTGGCATTCTGGCTAGCTGTGCTTTATATAGGGAAGCATCACCTTTATGGGCAAAATAGGATAAGAAGGGAGGTACTGGGATGGGGCTGAAGGGACAGGCCTTTTCCCTCCTCTGTCTGATAACCTTGTTCTGCAGTATCCTGGTTCCCACACTTTCTGCTCCCACACACATGCTCACAATCTACACATTGCTCCTGTTCAGCAAAGCCTGGATAATGTGATACCCAACAGTCTGAAAAGACTGACTGTGACTTGAAGAGAAACAATGTTCTACTGTGATCTTCCCTTCTCCGAAGGCCCAGTTTACCCTCGGCTCTCCCATTGGGTCTTGATAAAGGCTGCAACAGTTGTCATTTTTTTCCTCTACAAAGCTGCCCACATTTAAAGCTTTAATGGGCATGTGGTCTGTGTCCTAAGAGATGACAGGTGGCAATTAACTGCTTTATTACAGAGTCTATCTTCTAAGTCAAGGATGGTGGAATCCTAACCCAGTTCACTTGGGGAGTCATATTTTTGAGGGATGTCAGTGACTGGTGTCACTGGTCAGGAGTCTTTATTTCCAAATTTCAAAACTCCAACATGAATAACCATAGGTAAAGGAAGGGAAAATTTGACTAACAGAAACCATGAAAGTAATGAATAACTAAATAAAGAAAGAGGGCAGGAATGGAACTAGGAGCAGAAACTTGAATCTATTCAAATTCAACAAAACTTTACCTATCTTCTGCATGAAGCAGTGCAGCATAATGGTTAGGGTCATGGGTATCAGCCCTGACTTGGGTTCAAATATTAGTTTTGTCTCTCACAGGCTGTGACTTAGGCAAGAAAACCAACCATTCTGTGCCTCCATTTTGCCATCAATGAGGTGAGGATCTTTATAGTATTTCCTAACTCATAGGCTTCTTATGAGCATTGAGAGTTACCACATGTTAAATGTTTAGCACTGTTCCCAGCACATAACAGGGCTTCCATTTAAGTGCTACACATTATAAGGGGTTATGTGGACACTCTTGATCAGCTGAAGGTAGCTGAGGAAAGTTACAGGGCAAACTTATTCCATTGTAAATATGGTCGTTCCTTGTTATCAACAGGAGTCACACCAAAATCCACAAATAATGGCATAGTATTTTCATATAAGCTAGGTGCATTCTCCTGTATAGTTTAAATCATCTCATTTCTGTATTTCTTAATTCAATGTTAATGCTTTGTAAATAGTAGTTATATGTATTTTTTATTTTATCATTTTTTATTGTAGTATTGTTATTAAAAAAAAATTTTTTTTTTTAATCCACAGTTGGTTGGAAATAAGGGTGAAGAACTTCAGGACCACAAAATACAGAATGACTATTATAATTGATCACAAAGCTTAAAGAAAGCCTCAACATTGGTTGGCAATCCAACAACATTTTCTTAACCAACTTACTGCCAGTTTCCTAAAATAGTTGTCTTAATCTTTCAACACTCATGTCAAACCTCCTAGCTTCATTTCCCTATCTTCTTTCACTTACCTTTTCTTCAGGAGGTGAAGTTATTATACAAAGAAAATTTGCCCGTGAGGCAAAAACCTTTCTCTCTATATATCAAATTCATTAACAAACCCTGCCACCCTTGTCTCCAAAGTATATCTTACACTTTTTAGCATTTAACATCTTTTCTCAATGTGATTTGTCAGATTTTTAACACGTTTATCTTTCTCCCATTAAAAAGGAACCAGAAGGGAGGAGAGAGGAGTGGGGAGGATGAGTGGAGGGAGGGTAATTGGTGGGATCACACCTACGGCGCATCTTAGAAGGGTACAGGTGAAAGTTACTGAATGCAGAATATAAATGTCTTAACACAATAACTAAGAAAATGCCATGAATGCTATGTTAACCAGTTTGATGAAAATATTTCAGATTGTATATGAAACCAGCACATTGTACCCCATGATTGCATTAATGTACACAGCTATTATTTAATTAAAAAAAAAAAAAAGGGAACCAGGAGTTTGAGACCAGTCTAAGCAAGAGTGAGACCCTCTCTCTAAAAATAGCCCGGGCATTGTGGCAGGTACCTAT